>JAUCBL010000225.1:32500-182500 GCA_033807585.1 Hydrophis major
CGCACACGAAAATCATGTGGATTTTCAATGTTTTCCACCTCATAGAACAGAAAAATGAGCTTAATTTTGAAATCCGAGCTCTGCTTCAAAAGTTATGTATTTCTACTAAACTG
Source organism: Hydrophis major (assembly GCA_033807585.1). NCBI lineage: Eukaryota > Metazoa > Chordata > Lepidosauria > Squamata > Elapidae > Hydrophis > Hydrophis major. The sequence continues at coordinate 32,614 of JAUCBL010000225.1, forward strand.
AATTCTACCTTCCATTTGAAATATGCCTTGGGATAACTCCACATGGAAAGCTCGCAAATGAAAATCTTGTGGATTTTCAATGTTTTTCAGCCCATAGAACATGAAAATGAGCTTAATTTTGAAATGCGAGCTCTGCTTCAAATGTTATGTATTCCTACTAAATCGAATTCTACCTTCCATTTGAAATATGCCTTGGGATATATTCCCCTTGGAAAGCTCGCACACGAAAATCTTGTGGATTTTCAATGTTTTCCAGCCTATGTAACATGAAAATGAGCTTAATTGTGATTTCCGAGCTCTGCTTCAAAAGTTATGTATTCCTACTAAATTGAATTCTACCTTCCATTTGAAATATGCCTTGGGATAACTCCACATGGAAAGCTCGCATTTGAAAATCTTGTGGATTTTCAATGTTTTTCAGCCCACAGAACATGAAAATGAGCTTAATTTTGAAATGCGAGCTCTGCTTCAAATGTTATGTATTCCTACTAAACCGAATTCTTGCTTCCATTTGAAATATGCCTTGGGATAAATTCCCCCTGGAAAGCTCGCACACGAAAATCTTGTGGATTTTCAATGTTTTCCAGCCTATGTAACATGAAAATGAGCTTAATTGTGATTTCCGAGCTCTGCTTCAAAAGTTATGTATTCCTACTAAATTGAATTCTACCATCCATTTTGAGATATGCCTTGGGGTAACTTCTGAGGAAATGCTAGCATCCAAATATCATGTGGATTGTCAATGTTTCCCAACCCAAAGAACATGAAAATGACCTTAGTTTTGAAATCCGAGCTGTGCTTCAAAAGATATGTATTCCAACTAAATTGAATTCTACCTTCCATTTTGAAATATGCCTTGGAATAACTCCACAGGAAATGCTCATACACAAAAATCATGTGGTGTTTCAATGCTTTCCACCCCATAGAACATGAAAATGAGCTTAATGGTGAAATCCGAGCTCTGCTTCAAAAGTTAAGAATTCCTACTAAATTGAATTCTGCCATCCATTTTGAGATATGCCTTGGGGTAACTTCTGAGGAAATGCTTGCATCCAAATATCATGTGGATTGTCAATGTTTTCCATCCCAAAGAACATGAAAATGAGCTTAGTTTTGATATCCGAGCTGTGCTTCAAAAGTTATGTATTCCTACTAAATTGAATTCTACCTTCCATTTTGAAATATGCTTTGGGGGTAACTTCTTAGGAAATGCTAGCATCTAAATACCATGTGGATTTTCAATGTTTCTCAACCCAAAGAACATGAAAATGAGCTTAGTTTTGAAATCCGAGCTGTGCTTCAAAAGTTATGTATTCCTACGAAATTGAATTCAACCTTCCATTTTGAAATCTCCCATGGAATAACTCCACAGGAAAATCTCGCACACGAAAATCATGTTGAGTTTCAATGTTTTCCACCTCATAGAAAAAAAAATGAGCTTAATTTTGAAATCCGAGCTCTGCTTCAAAAGTTATGTATTCCTAGTAAATTGAATTCTACCTTCCATTTGAAATATGCCTTGGGATAATTCGACATGGAAAGCTCGCACATAAAAATCTTGTGGATTTTCAATGTTTTTCAGCGCATAGAACATGAAAATGAGCTTAATTTTGAAATCCGAGCTCTGCTTCAAATGTTATGTATTCCTACTAAATCGAATTCTACCTTCCATTTGAAATATGCCTTGGGATAAATTCTCCCTGGAAAGATCGCACACGAAAATCTTGTGGATTTAAAATGTTTTCCCGGCTATGTAATATGAAAATGAGCTTAATTGTGATTTCCGAGCTCTGCTTCAAAAGTTATGTATTCCTACTAAATTGAATTCTACCATCCATTTTGAAATATGCTTTGGGGGTAACTTCTGAGGAAATGCTTGCATCCAAATATCATGTGGATTGTCAATGTTTCCCAACCCAAAGAATATGAAAATGAGCTTTGTTTTGAAATCCGAGCTGTGCTTCAAAAGTTATGTATTCCTACTAAATTGAATTCTATCTTCCATTTTGAAATTTGCCTTGGGATAACTCCACAGGAAAAGCTGGCACACGAAAATCATGTGGATTTTCAATGTTTTCCACCTCATAGAACATAAAAATGAACTTAATTTTGAAATCCGAGCTATGCTTCAAAAGTTATGTATTTCTACTAAACTGAATTCTACCTTCCATTTGAAATATGCCTTGGGATAACTCCACATGGAAAGCTCGCACATGAAAATCTTGTGGATTTTCAATGTTTTTCAGCCCATAGAACATGAAAATGAGCTTAATTTTGAAATGCGAGCTCTGCTTCAAATGTTATGTATTCCTACTAAATCGAATTCTACCTTCCATTTGAAATATGCCTTGGGATAAATTCCCCCTGGAAAGATCGCACACGAAAATCTTGTGCATTTTAAATGTTTTCCAGGCTATGTAATATGAAAATGAGCTTAATTGTGATTTCCGAGCTCTGCTTCAAAAGTTATGTATTCCTACTAAATTGAATTCTACCATCCATTTTGAGATATGCCTTGGGGTAACTTCTGAGGAAATGCTAGCATCCAAATATCATGTGGATTGTCAATGTTTCCCATCCCAAAGAACATGAAAATGAGCTTAATTTTGAAATCCGAGCTGTGCTTCAAAAGATATTTATTCCTACTAAATTGAATTCTACCTTCCATTTTGAAATATGCCTTGGAATAACTCCACAGGAAATGCTCATACACAAAAAACATTTGGAGTTTCAATGCTTTCCACCCCATAGAACATGAAAATGAGCTTAATTGTGAAATCCGAGCTCTGCTTCAAAAGTTATGTTTTCCTACTAAATTGAATTCTACCATCCATTTTGAGATATGCCTTGGGGTAACTTCTGAGGAAATGCTAGCATCCAAATATCATGTGGATTGTCAATGTTTCCCATCCCAAAGAACATCAAAATGAGCTTAGTTTTGAAATCAGAGCTGTGCTTCAAAAGTTATGTATTCCTACTAAACTGAATTCTATCTTCCATTTTGAAATATGCTTTGGGGGTAACTTCTGAGGAAATGCTTGCATCCAAATATCATGTGGATTGTCAATGTTTCCCAACCCAAAGAATATGAAAATGAGCTTTGTTTTGAAATCCGAGCTGTGCTTCAAAAGTTATGAATTCCTACTAAATTGAATTCTACCTTCCATTTTGAAATTTGCCTTGGGATAACTGCACAGGAAAAGCTGGCATACGAAAATCATGTGGATTTTCAATGTTTTCCACCTCATAGAACATAAAATTGAGCTTAATTTTGAAATCCGAACTCTGCTTCAAAAGTTATGTATTCCTACTAAATTGAATTCTACCTTCCATTTGAAATATGCCTTGGGGTAACTTCTGAGGAAATGCTAGCATCCAAATATCATGTGGATTGTCAATGTTTCCCAACCCAAAGAATATGAAAATGAGCTTAGTTTTGAAATCCGAGCTGTGCTTCAAAAGTTATGTATTCCTACTAAATTGAATTCTACCTTCCATTTTGAAATCTCCCATGGAATAACTCCACAGGAAAATCTCGCACACGAAAATCATGTTGAGTTTCAATGTTTTCCACCTCATAGAAAAAAAAATGAGCTTAATTTTGAAATCCGAGCTCTGCTTCAAAAATTATGTATTTCTACTGAATTGAATTCTTCCTTCCATTTGAAATATGCCTTGGGATAATTCCACATGGAAAGCTCGCACATAAAAATCTTGTGGATTTTCAATGTTTTTCAGCGCATAGAACATGAAAATGAGCTTAATTTTGAAATCCGAGCTCTGCTTCAAAAGTTATGTATTCCTACTGAATTGAATTCTACCTTCCATTTGAAATATGCCTTGGGATAAATTCCCCCTGGAAAGCTCGCACACGAAAATCTTGTGGATTTTCAATGTTTTCCAGCCTATGTAACATGAAAATGAGCTTAATTGTCATTTCCGAGCTCTGCTTCAAAAGTTATGTGTTCCTACTAAATTGAATTCTACCATCCATTTTGAAATATGCCTTGGGGTAACTTCTGAGGAAATGCTAGCATCCAAATATCATGTGGAGTTTCAATGCTTTCCACCCATAGAACATGAAAATGACCTTAATTGTGAAATCCGAGCTCTGCTTCAAAAGTTATGTATTCCTACCAAATTGAAATCTGCCATCCATTTTGAGATATGCCTTGGGGTAACTTCTGAGGAAATGCTAGCATCCAAATATCATGTGGATTGTCTATGTTTCCCATCCCAAAGAACATGAAAATGAGCTTAGTTTTGAAATCCGAGCTGTGCTTCAAAAGTTATGTATTCCTACTAAATTGAATTCTACCATCCATTTTGAGATATGCCTTGGGGTAACTTCTGAGGAAATGCTAGCATCGAAATATCATGTGGATTGTCAATGTTTCCCATCCCAAAGAACATGAAAATGAGCTTAGTTTCGAAATCCGAGCTGTGCTTCAAAAGTTATGTATTCCTACTAAATTGAATTCTATCTTCCATTTTGAGATATGCCTTGGGGTAACTTCTGAGGAAATGCTAGCATCCAAATATCATGTGGATTGTCAATGTTTCCCATCCCAAAGAACATGAAAATGAGCTTAATTTTGAAATCCGAGCTGTGCTTCAAAAGATATGTATTCCTACTAAATTGAATTCTACCTTCCATTTTGAAATATGCCTTGGAATAACTCCACAGGAAATGCTCATACACAAAAAACATTTGGAGTTTCAATGCTTTCCACCCCATAGAACATGAAAATGAGCTTAATTGTGAAATCCGAGCTCTGCTTCAAAAGTTATGTTTTCCTACTAAATTAAATTCTACCATCCATTTTGAGATATGCCTTGGGGTAACTTCTGAGGAAATGCTAGCATCCAAATATCATGTGGATTGTCAATGTTTCCCATCCCAAAGAACATGAAAATGAGCTTAGTTTTGAAATCAGAGCTGTGCTTCAAAAGTTATGTATTCCTACTAAACTGAATTCTACCTTCCATTTTGAAATATGCTTTGGGGGTAACTTCTGAGGAAATGCTTGCATCCAAATATCATGTGGATTGTCAATGTTTCCCAACCCAAAGAATATGAAAATGAGCTTTGTTTTGAAATCTGAGCTGTGCTTCAAAAGTTATGTATTCCTACTAAATTGAATTCTACCTTCCATTTTGAAATCTCCCATGGAATAACTCCACAGGAAAATCTCGCACACGAAAATCATGTTGAGTTTCAATGTTTTCCACCTCATAGAAAAAAAAATGAGCTTAATTTTGAAATCCGAGCTCTGCTTCAAAAGTTATGTATTTCTACTGAATTGAATTCTACCTTCCATTTGAAATATGCCTTGGGATAATTCCACATGGAAAGCTCGCACATAAAAGTCTTGTAGATTTTCAATGTTTTTCAGCGCATAGAACATGAAAATGAGCTTAATTTTGAAATCCGAGCTCTGCTTCAAAAGTTATGTATTCCTACTGAATTGAATTCTACCTTCCATTTGAAATATGCCTTGGGATAACTCCACATGGAAAGCTCGCATTTGAAAATCTTGTGGATTTTCAATGTTTTTCAGCCCACAGAACATGAAAATGAGCTTAATTTTGAAATCCGAGCTCTGCTTCAAATGTTATGTATTCCTACTAAACCGAATTCTAGCTTCCATTTGAAATATTCCTTGGGATAAATTCCCCCTGGAAAGCTCGCACACGAAAATCTTGTGGATTTTCAATGTTTTCCAGCCTATGTAACATGAAAATGAGCTTAATTGTGATTTCCGAGCTCTGCTTCAAAAGTTATGTGTTCCTACTAAATTGAATTCTACCATCCATTTTGAAATATGCCTTGGGGTAACTTCTGAGGAAATGCTAGCATCCAAATATCATGTGGAGTTTCAATGCTTTCCCCCCATAGAACATGAAAATGACCTTAATTGTGAAATCCGAGCTCTGCTTCAAAAGTTATGTATTCCTACCAAATTGAATTCTGCCATCCATTTTGAGATATGCCTTGGGGTAACTTCTGAGGAAATGCTAGCATCCAAATATCATGTGGATTGTCAATGTTTCCCATCCCAAAGAACATGAAAATGAGCTTAGTTTTGAAATCCAAGCTGTGCTTCAAAAGTTATGTATTCCTACTAAATTGAATTCTACCATCCATTTTGAGATATCCCTTGGGGTAACTTTTGAGGAAAGGCTAGCATCCAAATATCATGTGGATTGTCAATGTTTCCCATCCCAAAGAACATGAAAATGAGCTTAGTTTCGAAATCCGAGCTGTGCTTCAAATGTTATGTATTCCTACTAAATTGAATTCTACCATCCATTTTGAGATATGCCTTGGGGTAACTTCTGAGGAAATGCTAGCATCGAAATGTCATGTGGCTTGTCAATGTTTCCCATCCCAAAGAACATGAAAATGAGCTTAGTTTTGAAATCCGAGCTGTGCTTCAAAAGTTATGTATTCCTACTCAATTGAATTCTACCTTCCATATTGAAATATGCCTTGGGGGTAACTTCTGAGGAAATGCTAGCATCCAAGTGTCATGTGGATTGTCAATGTTTTCCAGGCCAAAGAAAATGATAATGACTTTAGTTTTGAAATCCGAGCTGTGATTCAAAAGTTATGTATTCCTACTACATTGAATTCTACCATCCATTTTGAGATATGCCAGGGGGTTGGGGGTGTCGCAGACCCCCCCTTCTCCGGGAAAACCCCTTTTTCCCAAGGCGGTGGAGCGGCGGTCAGCAATGGCCGCCACGAAGAAGCCAGCAACCGGGTAAGAACTGTGCTGGAGGAAGTGTGAAGAGTGAAAGTTCTGTCTGAGCCGGGTCAAGTAACACCTTTTAAACTGCCTGGAATTGAGCTGCTTGTTGCTGGAGGATACATTGTATCCCTAAGAAGAGCGAAAAGCGGCGGAGAAGCTGTTAAAGGGAATTTTTTTTTATTTTTTATTTTTTACTCTCCCACCCCACGGAAAAAGCAGAAATATTTGGATATATTAGACATTGAAAGTGGATTGCTTTGAAAGCTGAAGCTAAGAGACAAAGGGATTTTTGGACATTGAAAAATTTAAGAAATTGGAAAATCTCTGCTGGAGGTATGGATTTTTGATTATTTAAAATTGTCATTGCAAGTGGGAAGGGAGAAAAAAAAATTGGAGCAGAAGCTGAAAAAGGAGGAGATTGTCTAGAACGTCTTTGTGGATCCCAAAAGAAGATATATGGTAATTGGACCTCTTTGATTAAAAAATAATTCAGAAAGAGAAAGAGAAGAAGGAAGAAAAGTATTAACTTTTGGAACTTTTTTTTTTTTTAATTGCTTTTGATTGTCTTTGATTAAAAATACTTGTGGTTGTTTTGGAAAAAGTTTCCCTTTTCATAATGGCATCGTCTGTGGATGAACTAGAGATTGAATATCAAAAATATAAAAAAGAAGATACTTTGGGCGCTTTGTTTCAATTCTTAGAAATGGCGTTATGTTCTTTTGAAAAGTTGATTACGCAGCAGAAGGACTGGGACAAGGAAGAAGAGGAAGAAGAAGCCATCTTTGATGAACAATGGGTCCCTTCCGGAGAGGAGGAGAAAAAGGATAAGAAAAAGGGGATTTTAAGAATTATAAAAACAACCAAAAGAGAGAAAAATGAGCGAAAAGATGGAGGCAAGGTTAGAAAGCAAAGGAAAAGGAGCAAGAAAAGCGAAGAGAAAAAGCAAAGGGGTAGAAAGGGCAAGGAGAAGAATAAGCAAGAGAGAAAGGGGGGGAGGAGAAGCCTTAATGGGGGGAAGCAAGACCTAAAGAAAAAAAGTTTATTTAGAGACAATGGGTGAATTTAATTTAGATTAAAAGAGGGATTCTGGAGGGTATATAAGAGTGTGTTTTTATATGTATATTTAGAATATAAAATTTATTATGTAATTTTAGAATCTTTTAAACAGAATCCCAAGAAAGATTGCTATATGTAGTATTTCTAAGTTAGGGTAATGAGTTATAGATGTTACTCCAATTGGTGTACAGGAGAAGTATAGTAAAAGAAAAAAAAGATGAATGGATAATTGGAAATAGAACAGACAAAGAATGTTGTTGAAAATGGTAATAAGATATGGAAGGATATATATGCTTTTTTTTTGGATTTTGTATATTGATAAAAGGCAATAAAATTTTAATTAATAAATAATTTGGATGGAAAAGAGAAGTAGGGACAAGATATGAAGTTAATATTATATGAAATATTGATATTATAATCTGGAAATGTTATGCCTTATTGGTTTTTTATTATTATTTTTTCTTAGAAAAGAATTTATAAGCTGCTATGCCTTGATTCTTTGTGCATTGTTTTTATAAAACTGATAAAAATGGTTTTTATATATATATATATAAAAGAAAATGATAATAAGATATGGAAGGAGATATGGGTTGAATATGATGTTTGAATTTGTGTCTGTGTAAAGAGTTTTAACCCGGGAACAGACAACCTTCAGAAAAGATCTTTTAGTTTTGTTTATGTTTTGTGTTTGTATGTTTGTGTATTGTGTTTATGGTAAAACTAACAAAATTTGTTTTTTATAAAAAAAAAAAAGGAAAAAAGAATCAATAAAACCTTGGAGGAATGTTAGACGAGAATAATTTAAACAAGCCAGAAAGAAAAGAATATGATGACTATAAAATGGATAAATATGGAAGAGAAATGAAATTGAATAGGAGTAAAGAGAAATAATGAGAAATTTGCTGAAAGATATTTGTGTGTCCACATGGAGATGGGATAAATTGGAATTATGCTGTATAAAAATAATGTTTTGTTTGACTTGTAAGGATTTACAATGTTAAGAGGTTTTATGTGTTTATGTATTTAATGGTGAATGATGTGTTGTTTTATCTTTAAAATTAATAAAAATTTGTTTCAAAAAAAAAAAAAAGTTATGTATTCCTTCTAAATTGAATTCTACCTTCCATTTTGAAATATGCCTTGGGGGTAACTTCTGAGGAAATGCTAGCATCCAAATATCATCTGGATTGTCAATGCTTTCCAGCCCAAAGAAAATGAAAATGAGCTTAGTTTTGAAATCCGAGCTATGCTTCAAAAGTTATGTATTCCTACTAAATTGAATTCTACCTTCCATTTTGAAATATGCCTTGGGGGTAACTTCTGAGGAAATGCTAGAATCCAAATATCATCTGGATTGTCAATGCTTTCCAGCCCAAAGAAAATGAAAATGAGCTTTGTTTTGAAATCCGAGCTGTGCTTCAAAAGTTATGTATTCCTACTAAACTGAATTCTACCTTCCATTTTGAAATATGCTTTGGGGGTAACTTCTGAGGAAATGCTTGCATCCAAATATCATGTGGATTGTCAATGTTTCCCAACCCAAAGAATATGAAAATGAGCTTTGTTTTGAAATCCGAGCTGTGCTTCAAAAGTTATGAATTCCTACTAAATTGAATTCTACCTTCCATTTTGAAATTTGCCTTGGGATAACTGCACAGGAAAAGCTGGCATACGAAAATCATGTGGATTTTCAATGTTTTCCACCTCATAGAACATAAAATTGAGCTTAATTTTGAAATCCGAGCTCTGCTTCAAAAGTTATGTATTCCTACTAAATTGAATTCTACCTTCCATTTGAAATATGCCTTGGGGTAACTTCTGAGGAAATGCTAGCATCCAAATATCATGTGGATTGTCAATGTTTCCCAACCCAAAGAACATGAAAATGAGTTTAGTTTTGAAATCCGAGCTCGGCGTCAAAAGTTATGGATTCCTACTAAACTGAATTCTACCTTCCATTTGAAATATGCCTTGGGATAACTCCACATGGAAAGCTCGCACATGAAAATCTTGTGGATTTTCAGTGTTTTTCAGCCCATAGAACATGAAAATGAGCTTAATTTTGAAATCCTAGCTCTGCTTCAAAAGTTATGTATTCCTACTAAACTGAATTATACCTTCAATTTGAAATATGACTTGGGATAAATTCCCCCTGGAAAGCTCGCGCACGAAAATCTTGTGGATTTTCAATATTTTCCAGACTATAGAACATGAAAAGGAGCTTAATTGTGAAATCCGAGCTCTGCTTCAAAAGTTATGTATTCCTACTACATTGAATTCTACCATCCATTTTGAGATATGCCTTGGGGTAACTTCTGAGGAAATGCTAGCATCCAAATATCATGTGGATTGTCAGTGTTTCCCATCCCAAAGAACATAAAAATGAGCTTAGTTTTGAAATCCGAGCTGTGCTTCAAAAGTTATGTATTCCTACTAAATTGAATTCTACCATCCATTTTGAGATATCCCTTGGGGTAACTTTTGAGGAAAGGCTAGCATCCAAATATCATGTGGATTGTCAATGTTTCCCATCCCAAAGAACATGAAAATGAGCTTAGTTTCGAAATCCGAGCTGTGCTTCAAATGTTATGTATTCCTACTAAATTGAATTCTACCATCCATTTTGAGATATGCCTTGGGGTAACTTCTGAGGAAATGCTAGCATCGAAATGTCATGTGGCTTGTCAATGTTTCCCATCCCAAAGAACATGAAAATGAGCTTAGTTTTGAAATCCGAGCTGTGCTTCAAAAGTTATGTATTCCTACTCAATTGAATTCTACCTTCCATATTGAAATATGCCTTGGGGGTAACTTCTGAGGAAATGCTAGCATCCAAGTGTCATGTGGATTGTCAATGTTTTCCAGGCCAAAGAAAATGATAATGACTTTAGTTTTGAAATCCGAGCTGTGATTCAAAAGTTATGTATTCCTACTACATTGAATTCTACCATCCATTTTGAGATATGCCAGGGGGTTGGGGGTGTCGCAGACCCCCCCTTCTCCGGGAAAACCCCTTTTTCCCAAGGCGGTGGAGCGGCGGTCAGCAATGGCCGCCACGAAGAAGCCAGCAACCGGGTAAGAACTGTGCTGGAGGAAGTGTGAAGAGTGAAAGTTCTGTCTGAGCCGGGTCAAGTAACACCTTTTAAACTGCCTGGAATTGAGCTGCTTGTTGCTGGAGGATACATTGTATCCCTAAGAAGAGCGAAAAGCGGCGGAGAAGCTGTTAAAGGGAATTTTTTTTTATTTTTTATTTTTTACTCTCCCACCCCACGGAAAAAGCAGAAATATTTGGATATATTAGACATTGAAAGTGGATTGCTTTGAAAGCTGAAGCTAAGAGACAAAGGGATTTTTGGACATTGAAAAATTTAAGAAATTGGAAAATCTCTGCTGGAGGTATGGATTTTTGATTATTTAAAATTGTCATTGCAAGTGGGAAGGGAGAAAAAAAAATTGGAGCAGAAGCTGAAAAAGGAGGAGATTGTCTAGAACGTCTTTGTGGATCCCAAAAGAAGATATATGGTAATTGGACCTCTTTGATTAAAAAATAATTCAGAAAGAGAAAGAGAAGAAGGAAGAAAAGTATTAACTTTTGGAACTTTTTTTTTTTTTAATTGCTTTTGATTGTCTTTGATTAAAAATACTTGTGGTTGTTTTGGAAAAAGTTTCCCTTTTCATAATGGCATCGTCTGTGGATGAACTAGAGATTGAATATCAAAAATATAAAAAAGAAGATACTTTGGGCGCTTTGTTTCAATTCTTAGAAATGGCGTTATGTTCTTTTGAAAAGTTGATTACGCAGCAGAAGGACTGGGACAAGGAAGAAGAGGAAGAAGAAGCCATCTTTGATGAACAATGGGTCCCTTCCGGAGAGGAGGAGAAAAAGGATAAGAAAAAGGGGATTTTAAGAATTATAAAAACAACCAAAAGAGAGAAAAATGAGCGAAAAGATGGAGGCAAGGTTAGAAAGCAAAGGAAAAGGAGCAAGAAAAGCGAAGAGAAAAAGCAAAGGGGTAGAAAGGGCAAGGAGAAGAATAAGCAAGAGAGAAAGGGGGGGAGGAGAAGCCTTAATGGGGGGAAGCAAGACCTAAAGAAAAAAAGTTTATTTAGAGACAATGGGTGAATTTAATTTAGATTAAAAGAGGGATTCTGGAGGGTATATAAGAGTGTGTTTTTATATGTATATTTAGAATATAAAATTTATTATGTAATTTTAGAATCTTTTAAACAGAATCCCAAGAAAGATTGCTATATGTAGTATTTCTAAGTTAGGGTAATGAGTTATAGATGTTACTCCAATTGGTGTACAGGAGAAGTATAGTAAAAGAAAAAAAAGATGAATGGATAATTGGAAATAGAACAGACAAAGAATGTTGTTGAAAATGGTAATAAGATATGGAAGGATATATATGCTTTTTTTTTGGATTTTGTATATTGATAAAAGGCAATAAAATTTTAATTAATAAATAATTTGGATGGAAAAGAGAAGTAGGGACAAGATATGAAGTTAATATTATATGAAATATTGATATTATAATCTGGAAATGTTATGCCTTATTGGTTTTTTATTATTATTTTTTCTTAGAAAAGAATTTATAAGCTGCTATGCCTTGATTCTTTGTGCATTGTTTTTATAAAACTGATAAAAATGGTTTTTATATATATATATATAAAAGAAAATGATAATAAGATATGGAAGGAGATATGGGTTGAATATGATGTTTGAATTTGTGTCTGTGTAAAGAGTTTTAACCCGGGAACAGACAACCTTCAGAAAAGATCTTTTAGTTTTGTTTATGTTTTGTGTTTGTATGTTTGTGTATTGTGTTTATGGTAAAACTAACAAAATTTGTTTTTTATAAAAAAAAAAAGGAAAAAAGAATCAATAAAACCTTGGAGGAATGTTAGACGAGAATAATTTAAACAAGCCAGAAAGAAAAGAATATGATGACTATAAAATGGATAAATATGGAAGAGAAATGAAATTGAATAGGAGTAAAGAGAAATAATGAGAAATTTGCTGAAAGATATTTGTGTGTCCACATGGAGATGGGATAAATTGGAATTATGCTGTATAAAAATAATGTTTTGTTTGACTTGTAAGGATTTACAATGTTAAGAGGTTTTATGTGTTTATGTATTTAATGGTGAATGATGTGTTGTTTTATCTTTAAAATTAATAAAAATTTGTTTCAAAAAAAAAAAAAAAGTTATGTATTCCTTCTAAATTGAATTCTACCTTCCATTTTGAAATATGCCTTGGGGGTAACTTCTGAGGAAATGCTAGCATCCAAATATCATCTGGATTGTCAATGCTTTCCAGCCCAAAGAAAATGAAAATGAGCTTAGTTTTGAAATCCGAGCTATGCTTCAAAAGTTATGTATTCCTACTAAATTGAATTCTACCTTCCATTTTGAAATATGCCTTGGGGGTAACTTCTGAGGAAATGCTAGAATCCAAATATCATCTGGATTGTCAATGCTTTCCAGCCCAAAGAAAATGAAAATGAGCTTAGTTTTGAAATCCGAGCTATGCTTCAAAAGTTATGTATTCCTACTAAATTGAATTCTACCTTCCAGTTTGAAATATGCCTTGGGATAACTAAACAGGAGAAGCTCGCACAGGAAAATCATGTGGAGTTTCAATGTTTTCCACCCCGTGGAACATAAAACTGAGCTTAATTTTGAAATCAGAGCTGTGCTTCAAAAGTTATGTATTCCTACTAAACTGAATTCTATCTTCCATTTTGAAATATGCTTCGGGGGTAACTTCTGAGGAAATGCTAGCATCCAAATATCATGTGGATTGTCAATGTTTCCCAACCCAAAGAATATGAAAATGAGCTTTGTTTTGAAATCCGAGCTGTGCTTCAAAAGTTATGTATTCCTACTAAACTGAATTCTACCTTCCATTTTGAAATATGCTTTGGGGGTAACTTCTGAGGAAATGCTTGCATCCAAATATCATGTGGATTGTCAATGTTTCCCAACCCAAAGAATATGAAAATGAGCTTTGTTTTGAAATCCGAGCTGTGCTTCAAAAGTTATGAATTCCTACTAAATTGAATTCTACCTTCCATTTTGAAATTTGCCTTGGGATAACTGCACAGGAAAATCTCGCACACGAAAATCATGTGGATTTTCAATGTTTTCCACCTCATAGAACATAAAAATGAGCTTAATTTTGAAATCCGAGCTCTGCTTCAAAAGTTTTGTATTCCTACTAAATTGAATTCTACCTTCCATTTGAAATATGCCTTGGGGTAACTTCTGAGGAAATGCTAGCATCCAAATATCATGTGGATTGTCAATGTTTCCCAACCCAAAGAATATGAAAATGAGTTTAGTTTTGAAATCCGAGCTCGGCGTCAAAAGTTATGGATTCCTACTAAACTGAATTCTACCTTCCATTTGAAATATGCCTTGGGATAACTCCACATGGAAAGCTCGCACATGAAAATCTTGTGGATTTTCAGTGTTTTTCAGCCCATAGAACATGAAAATGAGCTTAATTTTGAAATCCTAGCTCTGCTTCAAAAGTTATGTATTCCTACTAAACTGAATTATACCTTCAATTTGAAATATGACTTGGGATAAATTCCCCCTGGAAAGCTCGCGCACGAAAATCTTGTGGATTTTCAATATTTTCCAGACTATAGAACATGAAAAGGAGCTTAATTGTGAAATCCGAGCTCTGCTTCAAAAGTTATGTATTCCTACTACATTGAATTCTACCATCCATTTTGAGATATGCCTTGGGGTAACTTCTGAGGAAATGCTACCATCCAAATATCATGTGGATTGTCAATGTTTCCCATCCCAAAGAACATGAAAATGAGCTTAGTTTTGAAATCAGAGCTGTGCTTCAAAAGTTATGTATTCCTACTAAACTGAATTCTACCTTCCATTTTGAAATATGCTTTGGGGGTAACTTCTGAGGAAATGCTAGCATCCAAATATCATGTGGATTGTCAATGTTTCCCAACCCAAAGAACATGAAAATGAGCTTAGTTTTGAAATCCGAGCTGTGCTTCAAAAGATATTTATTCCAACTAAATTGAATTCTACCTTCCATTTTGAAATATGCCTTGGAATAACTCCACAGGAAATGCTCATACACAAAAATCATGTGGTGTTTCAATGCTTTCCACCCCATAGAACATGAAAATGAGCTTAATGGTGAAATCCGAGCTCTGCTTCAAAAGTTAAGAATTCCTACTAAATTGAATTCTGCCATCCATTTTGAGATATGCCTTGGGGTAACTTCTGAGGAAATGCTTGCATCCAAATATAATGTGGATTGTCAATGTTTTCCATCCCAAAGAACATGAAAATGAGCTTAGTTTTGATATCCGAGCTGTGCTTCAAAAGTTATGTATTCCTACTAAATTGAATTCTACCTTCCATTTTGAAATATGCTTTGGGGGTAACTTCTTAGGAAATGCTAGCATCTAAATATCATGTGGATTGTCAATGTTTCCCAACCCAAAGAATATGAAAATGAGCTTTGTTTTGAAATCCGAGCTGTGCTTCAAAAGTTATGTATTCCTACTAAATTGAATTCTACCTTCCATTTTGAAATTTGCCTTGGGATAACTCCACAGGAAAATCTCGCACACGAAAATCATGTGGATTTTCAATGTTTTCCACCTCATAGAACATAAAAATGAGCTTAATTTTGAAATCCGAGCTCTGCTTCAAAAGTTATGTATTTCTACTAAACTGAATTCTACCTTCCATTTGAAATATGCCTTGGGATAACTCCACATGGAAAGCTCGCAAATGAAAATCTTGTGGATTTTCAATGTTTTTCAGCCCATAGAACATGAAAATGAGCTTAATTTTGAAATGCGAGCTCTGCTTCAAATGTTATGTATTCCTACTAAATCGAATTCTACCTTCCATTTGAAATATGCCTTGGGATAAATTCCCCTTGGAAAGCTCGCACACGAAAATCTTGTGGATTTTCAATGTTTTCCAGCCTATGTAACATGAAAATGAGCTTAATTGTGATTTCCGAGCTCTGCTTCAAAAGTTATGTATTCCTACTGAATTGAATTCTACCTTCCATTTGAAATATGCCTTGGGATAACTCCACATGGAAAGCTCGCAAATGAAAATCTTGTGGATTTTCAATGTTTTTCAGCCGATAGAACATGAAAATGAGCTTAATTTTGAAATGCGAGCTCTGCTTCAAATGTTATGTATTCCTACTAAATCGAATTCTTGCTTCCATTTGAAATATGCCTTGGGATAAATTCCCCCTGGAAAGCTCGCACAAGAAAATCTTGTGGATTTTCAATGTTTTCCAGCCTATGTAACATGAAAATGAGCTTAATTGTGATTTCCGAGCTCTGCTTCAAAAGTTATGTATTCCTACTAAATTGAATTCTACCATCCATTTTGAGATATGCCTTGGGGTAACTTCTGAGGAAATGCTAGCATCCAAATATCATGTGGATTTTCAATGTTTCCCAACCCAAAGAACATGAAAATGAGCTTAGTTTTGAAATCCGAGCTGTGCTTCAAAAGATATTTATTCCAACTAAATTGAATTCTACCTTCCATTTTGAAATATGCCTTGGAATAACTCCACAGGAAATGCTCATACACAAAAATCATGTGGTGTTTCAATGCTTTCCACCCCATAGAACATGAAAATGAGCTTAATGGTGAAATCCGAGCTCTGCTTCAAAAGTTAAGAATTCCTACTAAATTGAATTCTGCCATCCATTTTGAGATATGCCTTGGGGTAACTTCTGAGGAAATGCTTGCATCCAAATATAATGTGGATTGTCAATGTTTTCCATCCCAAAGAACATGAAAATGAGCTTAGTTTTGATATCCGAGCTGTGCTTCAAAAGTTATGTATTCCTACTAAATTGAATTCTACCTTCCATTTTGAAATATGCTTTGGGGGTAACTTCTTAGGAAATGCTAGCATCTAAATATCATGTGGATTGTCAATGTTTCCCAACCCAAAGAATATGAAAATGAGCTTTGTTTTGAAATCCGAGCTGTGCTTCAAAAGTTATGTATTCCTACTAAATTGAATTCTACCTTCCATTTTGAAATTTGCCTTGGGATAACTCCACAGGAAAATCTCGCACACGAAAATCATGTGGATTTTCAATGTTTTCCACCTCATAGAACATAAAAATGAGCTTAATTTTGAAATCCGAGCTCTGCTTCAAAAGTTATGTATTTCTACTAAACTGAATTCTACCTTCCATTTGAAATATGCCTTGGGATAACTCCACATGGAAAGCTCGCAAATGAAAATCTTGTGGATTTTCAATGTTTTTCAGCCCATAGAACATGAAAATGAGCTTAATTTTGAAATGCGAGCTCTGCTTCAAATGTTATGTATTCCTACTAAATCGAATTCTACCTTCCATTTGAAATATGCCTTGGGATAAATTCCCCTTGGAAAGCTCGCACACGAAAATCTTGTGGATTTTCAATGTTTTCCAGCCTATGTAACATGAAAATGAGCTTAATTGTGATTTCCGAGCTCTGCTTCAAAAGTTATGTATTCCTACTGAATTGAATTCTACCTTCCATTTGAAATATGCCTTGGGATAACTCCACATGGAAAGCTCGCAAATGAAAATCTTGTGGATTTTCAATGTTTTTCAGCCGATAGAACATGAAAATGAGCTTAATTTTGAAATGCGAGCTCTGCTTCAAATGTTATGTATTCCTACTAAATCGAATTCTTGCTTCCATTTGAAATATGCCTTGGGATAAATTCCCCCTGGAAAGCTCGCACAAGAAAATCTTGTGGATTTTCAATGTTTTCCAGCCTATGTAACATGAAAATGAGCTTAATTGTGATTTCCGAGCTCTGCTTCAAAAGTTATGTATTCCTACTAAATTGAATTCTACCATCCATTTTGAGATATGCCTTGGGGTAACTTCTGAGGAAATGCTAGCATCCAAATATCATGTGGATTTTCAATATTTCCCAACCCAAAGAACATGAAAATGAGCTTAGTTTTGAAATCCGAGCTGTGCTTCAAAAGATATGTATTCCAACTAAATTGAATTCTACCTTCCATTTTGAAATATGCCTTGGAATAACTCCACAGGAAATGCTCATACACAAAAATCATGTGGTGTTTCAATGCTTTCCACCCCATAGAACATGAAAATGAGCTTAATGGTGAAATCCGAGCTCTGCTTCAAAAGTTAAGAATTCCTACTAAATTGAATTCTGCCATCCATTTTGAGATATGCCTTGGGGTAACTTCTGAGGAAATGCTTGCATCCAAATATCATGTGGATTGTCAATGTTTTCCATCCCAAAGAACATGAAAATGAGCTTAGTTTTGATATCCGAGCTGTGCTTCAAAAGTTATGTATTCCTACTAAATTGAATTCTACCTTCCATTTTGAAATATGCTTTGGGGGTAACTTCTTAGGAAATGCTAGCATCTAAATATCATGTGGATTGTCAATGTTTCCCAACCCAAAGAATATGAAAATGAGCTTTGTTTTGAAATCCGAGCTGTGCTTCAAAAGTTATGTATTCCTACTAAATTGAATTCTACCTTCCATTTTGAAATTTGCCTTGGGATAACTCCACAGGAAAAGCTGGCATACGAAAATCATGTGGATTTTCAATGTTTTCCACCTCATAGAACATAAAAATGAGCTTAATTTTGAAATCCGAGCTCTGCTTCAAAAGTTATGTATTCCTACTAAATTGAATTCTACCTTCCATTTTGAAATCTCCCATGGAATAACTCCACAGGAAAATCTCGCACACGAAAATCATGTTGAGTTTCAATGTTTTCCACCTCATAGAAAAAAAAATGAGCTTAATTTTGAAATCCGAGCTCTGCTTCAAAAGTTATGTATTCCTACTAAACTGAATTCTACCTTCCATTTGAAATATGCCTTGGGATAATTCCACATGGAAAGCTCGCACATAAAAATCTTGTGGATTTTCAATGTTTTTCAGTGCATAGAACATGAAAATGAGCTTAATTTTGAAATCCAAGCTCTGCTTCAAAAGATATGTATTCCTACTAAATTGAATTCTACCTTCCATTTTGAAATATGCCTTGGAATAACTCCACAGGAAATGCTCATACACAAAAATCATGTTGAGTTTCAATGCTTTCCACCCCATAGAACATGAAAATGAGCTTAGTTTTGAAATCAGAGCTCTGCTTCAAAAGTTATGTATTCCTACTAAATTGAATTCTGCCATCCATTTTGAGATATGCCTTGGGGTAACTTCGAAGGAAATTCTTGCATCCAAATATCTTGTGGATTGTCAATGTTTCCCATCCCAAAGAACATGAAAATGTGCTTAGTTTTGAAATCAGAGCTCTGCTTCAAAAGTTATGTATTCCTACTAAATTGAATTCTACCTTCCATTTTGAAATATGCCTTGGGGGTAACTTCTGAGGAAATGCTAGCATCCAAATATCATGTGGATTGTCAATGTTTCCCAACCCAAAGAATATGAAAATGAGCTTTGTTTTGAAATCCGAGCTGTGCTTCAAAAGTTATGTATTCCTACTAAATTGAATTCTATCTTCCATTTTTAAATTTGCCTTGGGATAACTCCACAGGAAAAGCTGGCACACGAAAATCATGTGGATTTTCAATGTTTTCCACCTCATAGAACATAAAAATGAGCTTAATTTTGAAATCCGAGCTCTGCTTCAAAAGTTATGTATTTCTACTAAACTGAATTCTACCTTCCATTTGAAATATGCCTTGGGATAACTCCACATGGAAAGCTCGCACATGAAAATCTTGTGGATTTTCAATGTTTTTCAGCCCATAGAACATGAAAATGAGCTTAATTTTGAAATGCGAGCTCTGCTTCAAATGTTATGTATTCCTACTAAATCGAATTCTACCTTCCATTTGAAATATGCCTTGGGATAAATTCCCCCTGGAAAGATCGCACACGAAAATCTTGTGGATTTTAAATGTTTTCCAGGCTATGTAATATGAAAATGAGCTTAATTGTGATTTCCGAGCTCTGCTTCAAAAGTTATGTTTTCCTACTAAATTGAATTCTACCTTCCATTTTGAAATATGCCTTGGAATAACTCCACAGGAAATACTCATACACAAAAAACATTTGGAGTTTCAATGCTTTCCACCCCATAGAACATGAAAATGAGCTTAATTGTGAAATCCGAGCTCTGCTTCAAAAGTTATGTTTTCCTCCTAAATTGAATTCGACCATCCATTTTGAGATATGCCTTGGGGTAACTTCTGAGGAAATGCTAGCATCCAAATATCATGTGGATTGTCAACGTTTCCCATCCCAAAGAACATGAAAATGAGCTTAGTTTTGAAATCAGAGCTGTGCTTCAAAAGTTATGAATTCCTACTAAATTGAATTCTACCTTCCATTTTGAAATTTGCCTTGGGATAACTGCACAGGAAAAGCTGGCATACGAAAATCATGTGGATTTTCAATGTTTTCCACCTCATAGAACATAAAATTGAGCTTAATTTTGAAATCCGAGCTCTGCTTCAAAAGTTATGTATTCCTACTAAATTGAATTCTACCTTCCATTTGAAATATGCCTTGGGGTAACTTCTGAGGAAATGCTAGCATCCAAATATCATGTGGATTGTCAATGTTTCCCAACCCAAAGAATATGAAAATGAGCTTAGTTTTGAAATCCGAGCTGTGCTTCAAAAGTTATGTATTCCTACTAAATTGAATTCTACCTTCCATTTTGAAATCTCCCATGGAATAACTCCACAGGAAAATCTCGCACACGAAAATCATGTTGAGTTTCAATGTTTTCCACCTCATAGAAAAAAAAAATGAGCTTAATTTTGAAATCCGAGCTCTGCTTCAAAAGTTATGTATTTCTACTGAATTGAATTCTACCTTCCATTTGAAATATGCCTTGGGATAATTCCACATGGAAAGCTCGCACATAAAAATCTTGTAGATTTTCAATGTTTTTCAGCGCATAGAACATGAAAATGAGCTTAATTTTGAAATCCGAGCTCTGCTTCAAAAGTTATGTATTCCTACTGAATTGAATTCTACCTTCCATTTGAAATATGCCTTGGGATAACTCCACATGGAAAGCTCGCATTTGAAAATCTTGTGGATTTTCAATGTTTTTCAGCCCACAGAACATGAAAATGAGCTTAATTTTGAAATCCGAGCTCTGCTTCAAATGTTATGTATTCCTACTAAACCGAATTCTAGCTTCCATTTGAAATATGCCTTGGGATAAATTCCCCCTGGAAAGCTCGCACACGAAAATCTTGTGGATTTTCAATGTTTTCCAGCCTATGTAACATGAAAATGAGCTTAATTGTGATTTCCGAGCTCTGCTTCAAAAGTTATGTGTTCCTACTAAATTGAATTCTACCATCCATTTTGAAATATGCCTTGGGGTAACTTCTGAGGAAATGCTAGCATCCAAATATCATGTGGAGTTTCAATGCTTTCCCCCCATAGAACATGAAAATGAGCTTAATTGTGAAATCCGAGCTCTGCTTCAAAAGTTATGTTTTCCTACTAAATTGAATTCTACCATCCATTTTGAGATATGCCTTGGGGTAACTTCTGAGGAAATGCTAGCATCCAAATATCATGTGGATTGTCAATGTTTCCCATCCCAAAGAACATGAAAATGAGCTTAGTTTTGAAATCAGAGCTGTGCTTCAAAAGATATGTATTCCTACTAAACTGAATTCTACCTTCCATTTTGAAATATGCTTTGGGGGTAACTTCTGAGGAAATGCTTGCATCCAAATATCATGTGGATTGTCAATGTTTCCCAACCCAAAGAATATGAAAATGAGCTTTGTTTTGAAATCCGAGCTGTGCTTCAAAAGTTATGAATTCCTACTAAATTGAATTCTACCTTCCATTTTGAAATTTGCCTTGGGATAACTGCACAGGAAAAGCTGGCATACGAAAATCATGTGGATTTTCAATGTTTTCCACCTCATAGAACATAAAATTGAGCTTAATTTTGAAATCCGAGCTCTGCTTCAAAAGTTATGTATTCCTACTAAATTGAATTCTACCTTCCATTTGAAATATGCCTTGGGGTAACTTCTGAGGAAATGCTAGCATCCAAATATCATGTGGATTGTCAATGTTTCCCAACCCAAAGAATATGAAAATGAGCTTAGTTTTGAAATCCGAGCTGTGCTTCAAAAGTTATGTATTCCTACTAAATTGAATTCTACCTTCCATTTTGAAATCTCCCATGGAATAACTCCACAGGAAAATCTCGCACACGAAAATCATGTTGAGTTTCAATGTTTTCCACCTCATAGAAAAAAAAAATGAGCTTAATTTTGAAATCCGAGCTCTGCTTCAAAAGTTATGTATTTCTACTGAATTGAATTCTACCTTCCATTTGAAATATGCCTTGGGATAATTCCACATGGAAAGCTCGCACATAAAAATCTTGTAGATTTTCAATGTTTTTCAGCGCATAGAACATGAAAATGAGCTTAATTTTGAAATCCGAGCTCTGCTTCAAAAGTTATGTATTCCTACTGAATTGAATTCTACCTTCCATTTGAAATATGCCTTGGGATAACTCCACATGGAAAGCTCGCATTTGAAAATCTTGTGGATTTTCAATGTTTTTCAGCCCACAGAACATGAAAATGAGCTTAATTTTGAAATCCGAGCTCTGCTTCAAATGTTATGTATTCCTACTAAACCGAATTCTAGCTTCCATTTGAAATATGCCTTGGGATAAATTCCCCCTGGAAAGCTCGCACACGAAAATCTTGTGGATTTTCAATGTTTTCCAGCCTATGTAACATGAAAATGAGCTTAATTGTGATTTCCGAGCTCTGCTTCAAAAGTTATGTGTTCCTACTAAATTGAATTCTACCATCCATTTTGAAATATGCCTTGGGGTAACTTCTGAGGAAATGCTAGCATCCAAATATCATGTGGAGTTTCAATGCTTTCCCCCCATAGAACATGAAAATGAGCTTAATTGTGAAATCCGAGCTCTGCTTCAAAAGTTATGTTTTCCTACTAAATTGAATTCTACCATCCATTTTGAGATATGCCTTGGGGTAACTTCTGAGGAAATGCTAGCATCCAAATATCATGTGGATTGTCAATGTTTCCCATCCCAAAGAACATGAAAATGAGCTTAGTTTTGAAATCAGAGCTGTGCTTCAAAAGATATGTATTCCTACTAAACTGAATTCTACCTTCCATTTTGAAATATGCTTTGGGGGTAACTTCTGAGGAAATGCTTGCATCCAAATATCATGTGGATTGTCAATGTTTCCCAACCCAAAGAATATGAAAATGAGCTTTGTTTTGAAATCCGAGCTGTGCTTCAAAAGTTATGAATTCCTACTAAATTGAATTCTACCTTCCATTTTGAAATTTGCCTTGGGATAACTGCACAGGAAAAGCTGGCATACGAAAATCATGTGGATTTTCAATGTTTTCCACCTCATAGAACATAAAATTGAGCTTAATTTTGAAATCCGAGCTCTGCTTCAAAAGTTATGTATTCCTACTAAATTGAATTCTACCTTCCATTTGAAATATGCCTTGGGGTAACTTCTGAGGAAATGCTAGCATCCAAATATCATGTGGATTGTCAATGTTTCCCAACCCAAAGAATATGAAAATGAGCTTAGTTTTGAAATCCGAGCTGTGCTTCAAAAGTTATGTATTCCTACTAAATTGAATACTACCTTCCATTTTGAAATCTCCCATGGAATAACTCCACAGGAAAATCTCGCACACGAAAATCATGTTGAGTTTCAATGTTTTCCACCTCATAGAAAAAAAAATGAGCTTAATTTTGAAATCCGAGCTCTGCTTCAAAAGTTATGTATTTCTACTGAATTGAATTCTACCTTCCATTTGAAATATGCCTTGGGATAATTCCACATGGAAAGCTCGCACATAAAAATCTTGTGGATTTTCAATGTTTTTCAGCGCATAGAACATGAAAATGAGCTTAATTTTGAAATCCGAGCTCTGCTTCAAAAGTTATGTATTCCTACTGAATTGAATTCTACCTTCCATTTGAAATATGCCTTGGGATAACTCCACATGGAAAGCTCGCATTTGAAAATCTTGTGGATTTTCAATGTTTTTCAGCCCACAGAACATGAAAATGACCTTAATTTTGAAATCCGAGCTCTGCTTCAAATGTTATGTATTCCTACTAAACCGAATTCTAGCTTCCATTTGAAATGTGCCTTGGGATAAATTCCCCCTGGAAAGCTCGCACACGAAAATCTTGTGGATTTTCAATGTTTTCCAGCCTATGTAACATGAAAATGAGCTTAATTGTGATTTCCGAGCTCTGCTTCAAAAGTTATGTGTTCCTACTAAATTGAATTCTACCTTCCATTTTGAAATATGCCTTGGGGTAACTTCTGAGGAAATGCTAGCATCCAAATATCATGTGGAGTTTCAATGCTTTCCCCCCATAGAACATGAAAATGACCTTAATTGTGAAATCCGAGCTCTGCTTCAAAAGTTATGTATTCCTACTAAATTGAATTCTGCCATCCATTTTGAGATATGCCTTGGGGTAACTTCTGAGGAAATGCTAGCATCCAAATATCATGTGGATTGTCAATGTTTCCCATCCCAAAGAACATGAAAATGAGCTTAGTTTCGAAATCCGAGCTGTGCTTCAAATGTTATGTATTCCTACTAAATTGAATTCTACCATCCATTTTGAGATATGCCTTGGGGTAACTTCTGAGGAAATGCTAGCATCCAAATATCATGTGGATTGTCAATGTTTCCCATCCCAAAGAACATGAAAATGAGCTTAGTTTTGAAATCCGAGCTGTGCTTCAAAAGTTATGTATTCCTACTCAATTGAATTCTACCTTCCATATTGAAATATGCCTTGGGGGTAACTTCTGAGGAAATGCTAGCATCCAAGTGTCATGTGGATTGTCAATGTTTTCCAGGCCAAAGAAAATGATAATGACTTTAGTTTTGAAATCCGAGCTGTGATTCAAAAGTTATGTATTCCTACTACATTGAATTCTACCATCCATTTTGAGATATGCCAGGGGGTTGGGGGTGTCGCAGACCCCCCCTTCTCCGGGAAAACCCCTTTTTCCCAAGGCGGTGGAGCGGCGGTCAGCAATGGCCGCCACGAAGAAGCCAGCAACCGGGTAAGAACTGTGCTGGAGGAAGTGTGAAGAGTGAAAGTTCTGTCTGAGCCGGGTCAAGTAACACCTTTTAAACTGCCTGGAATTGAGCTGCTTGTTGCTGGAGGATACATTGTATCCCTAAGAAGAGCGAAAAGCGGCGGAGAAGCTGTTAAAGGGAATTTTTTTTTATTTTTTATTTTTTACTCTCCCACCCCACGGAAAAAGCAGAAATATTTGGATATATTAGACATTGAAAGTGGATTGCTTTGAAAGCTGAAGCTAAGAGACAAAGGGATTTTTGGACATTGAAAAATTTAAGAAATTGGAAAATCTCTGCTGGAGGTATGGATTTTTGATTATTTAAAATTGTCATTGCAAGTGGGAAGGGAGAAAAAAAAATTGGAGCAGAAGCTGAAAAAGGAGGAGATTGTCTAGAACGTCTTTGTGGATCCCAAAAGAAGATATATGGTAATTGGACCTCTTTGATTAAAAATTAATTCAGAAAGAGAAAGAGAAGAAGGAAGAAAAGTATTAACTTTTGGAACTTTTTTTTTTTAATTGCTTTTGATTGTCTTTGATTAAAAATACTTGTGGTTGTTTTGGAAAAAGTTTCCCTTTTCATAATGGCATCGTCTGTGGATGAACTAGAGATTGAATATCAAAAATATAAAAAAGAAGATACTTTGGGCGCTTTGTTTCAATTCTTAGAAATGGCGTTATGTTCTTTTGAAAAGTTGATTACGCAGCAGAAGGACTGGGACAAGGAAGAAGAGGAAGAAGAAGCCATCTTTGATGAACAATGGGTCCCTTCCGGAGAGGAGGAGAAAAAGGATAAGAAAAAGGGGATTTTAAGAATTATAAAAACAACCAAAAGAGAGAAAAATGAGCGAAAAGATGGAGGCAAGGTTAGAAAGCAAAGGAAAAGGAGCAAGAAAAGCGAAGAGAAAAAGCAAAGGGGTAGAAAGGGCAAGGAGAAGAATAAGCAAGAGAGAAAGGGGGGGAGGAGAAGCCTTAATGGGGGGAAGCAAGACCTAAAGAAAAAAAGTTTATTTAGAGACAATGGGTGAATTTAATTTAGATTAAAAGAGGGATTCTGGAGGGTATATAAGAGTGTGTTTTTATATGTATATTTAGAATATAAAATTTATTATGTAATTTTAGAATCTTTTAAACAGAATCCCAAGAAAGATTGCTATATGTAGTATTTCTAAGTTAGGGTAATGAGTTATAGATGTTACTCCAATTGGTGTACAGGAGAAGTATAGTAAAAGAAAAAAAAGATGAATGGATAATTGGAAATAGAACAGACAAAGAATGTTGTTGAAAATGGTAATAAGATATGGAAGGATATATATGCTTTTTTTTTGGATTTTGTATATTGATAAAAGGCAATAAAATTTTAATTAATAAATAATTTGGATGGAAAAGAGAAGTAGGGACAAGATATGAAGTTAATATTATATGAAATATTGATATTATAATCTGGAAATGTTATGCCTTATTGGTTTTTTATTATTATTTTTTCTTAGAAAAGAATTTATAAGCTGCTATGCCTTGATTCTTTGTGCATTGTTTTTATAAAACTGATAAAAATGGTTTTTATATATATATATATAAAAGAAAATGATAATAAGATATGGAAGGAGATATGGGTTGAATATGATGTTTGAATTTGTGTCTGTGTAAAGAGTTTTAACCCGGGAACAGACAACCTTCAGAAAAGATCTTTTAGTTTTGTTTATGTTTTGTGTTTGTATGTTTGTGTATTGTGTTTATGGTAAAACTAACAAAATTTGTTTTTTATAAAAAAAAAAAAGGAAAAAAGAATCAATAAAACCTTGGAGGAATGTTAGACGAGAATAATTTAAACAAGCCAGAAAGAAAAGAATATGATGACTATAAAATGGATAAATATGGAAGAGAAATGAAATTGAATAGGAGTAAAGAGAAATAATGAGAAATTTGCTGAAAGATATTTGTGTGTCCACATGGAGATGGGATAAATTGGAATTATGCTGTATAAAAATAATGTTTTGTTTGACTTGTAAGGATTTACAATGTTAAGAGGTTTTATGTGTTTATGTATTTAATGGTGAATGATGTGTTGTTTTATCTTTAAAATTAATAAAAATTTGTTTCAAAAAAAAAAAAAAGTTATGTATTCCTTCTAAATTGAATTCTACCTTCCATTTTGAAATATGCCTTGGGGGTAACTTCTGAGGAAATGCTAGCATCCAAATATCATCTGGATTGTCAATGCTTTCCAGCCCAAAGAAAATGAAAATGAGCTTAGTTTTGAAATCCGAGCTATGCTTCAAAAGTTATGTATTCCTACTAAATTGAATTCTACCTTCCATTTTGAAATATGCCTTGGGGGTAACTTCTGAGGAAATGCTAGAATCCAAATATCATCTGGATTGTCAATGCTTTCCAGCCCAAAGAAAATGAAAATGAGCTTTGTTTTGAAATCCGAGCTGTGCTTCAAAAGTTATGTATTCCTACTAAACTGAATTCTACCTTCCATTTTGAAATATGCTTTGGGGGTAACTTCTGAGGAAATGCTTGCATCCAAATATCATGTGGATTGTCAATGTTTCCCAACCCAAAGAATATGAAAATGAGCTTTGTTTTGAAATCCGAGCTGTGCTTCAAAAGTTATGAATTCCTACTAAATTGAATTCTACCTTCCATTTTGAAATTTGCCTTGGGATAACTGCACAGGAAAAGCTGGCATACGAAAATCATGTGGATTTTCAATGTTTTCCACCTCATAGAACATAAAATTGAGCTTAATTTTGAAATCCGAGCTCTGCTTCAAAAGTTATGTATTCCTACTAAATTGAATTCTACCTTCCATTTGAAATATGCCTTGGGGTAACTTCTGAGGAAATGCTAGCATCCAAATATCATGTGGATTGTCAATGTTTCCCAACCCAAAGAACATGAAAATGAGTTTAGTTTTGAAATCCGAGCTCGGCGTCAAAAGTTATGGATTCCTACTAAACTGAATTCTACCTTCCATTTGAAATATGCCTTGGGATAACTCCACATGGAAAGCTCGCACATGAAAATCTTGTGGATTTTCAGTGTTTTTCAGCCCATAGAACATGAAAATGAGCTTAATTTTGAAATCCTAGCTCTGCTTCAAAAGTTATGTATTCCTACTAAACTGAATTATACCTTCAATTTGAAATATGACTTGGGATAAATTCCCCCTGGAAAGCTCGCGCACGAAAATCTTGTGGATTTTCAATATTTTCCAGACTATAGAACATGAAAAGGAGCTTAATTGTGAAATCCGAGCTCTGCTTCAAAAGTTATGTATTCCTACTACATTGAATTCTACCATCCATTTTGAGATATGCCTTGGGGTAACTTCTGAGGAAATGCTAGCATCCAAATATCATGTGGATTGTCAGTGTTTCCCATCCCAAAGAACATAAAAATGAGCTTAGTTTTGAAATCCGAACTGTGCTTCAAAAGTTATGTATTCCTACTAAATTGAATTCTGCCTTCCATTTTGAAATATGCCTTGGAATAACTCCACAGGAAATGCTCATACACAAAAATCATGTGGAGTTTCAATGCTTTCCCCCCATAGAACATGAAAATGACCTTAATTGTGAAATCCGAGCTCTGCTTCAAAAGTTATGTATTCCTTCTAAATTGAATTCTACCTTCCAAGTTGAAATATGCCTTGGGATAACTAAATAGGAAAAGCTCGCACAGGAAAATCTTGTGGAATTTCAATGTTTTCCACCCCGTGGAACAAAACACTGAGCTTAATTTTGAAACCCGAGCTGTGCTTCAAAAGTTATGCATTCGTACTAACCTGAATTCTACCTTCCATTTGAAATATGCCTTGGGATAAATTCCCCCTGGAAAGCTCGCACATGAAAATCTTGTGGATTTTCAATGTTTTCCAGCCTATGGAACATGAAAATGAGCTTAATTGTGAAATCCGAGCTCTGCTTCAAAAGTTATGTATTGCTACTAAATTGAATTCTACCATCCATTTTGAGATATGCCTTGGGGTAACTTCTGAGGAAATGCTACCATCCAAATATCATGTGGATTGTCAATGTTTCCCATCCCAAAGAACATGAAAATGAGCTTAGTTTTGAAATCAGAGCTGTGCTTCAAAAGTTATGTATTCCTACTAAACTGAATTCTACCTTCCATTTTGAAATATGCTTTGGGGGTAACTTCTGAGGAAATGCTACCATCCAAATATCATGTGGATTGTCAATGTTTCCCAACCCAAAGAACATGAAAATGAGCTTAATTTTGAAATGCGAGCTCTGCTTCAAATGTTATGTATTCCTACTAAATCGAATTCTACCTTCCATTTGAAATATGCCTTGGGATAAATTCCCCTTGGAAAGCTCGCACACGAAAATCTTGTGGATTTTCAATGTTTTCCAGCCTATGTAACATGAAAATGAGCTTAATTGTGATTTCCGAGCTCTGCTTCAAAAGTTATGTATTCCTACTGAATTGAATTCTACCTTCCATTTGAAATATGCCTTGGGATAACTCCACATGGAAAGCTCGCAAATGAAAATCTTGTGGATTTCAAATGTTTTTCAGCCCATAGAACATGAAAATGAGCTTAATTTTGAAATGCGAGCTCTGCTTCAAATGTTATGTATTCCTACTAAATCGAATTCTTGCTTCCATTTGAAATATGCCTTGGGATAAATTACCCCTGGAAAGCTCGCACAAGAAAATCTTGTGGATTTTCAATGTTTTCCAGCCTATGTAACATGAAAATGAGCTTAATTGTGATTTCCGAGCTCTGCTTCAAAAGTTATGTATTCCTACTAAATTGAATTCTACCATCCATTTTGAGATATGCCTTGGGGTAACTTCTGAGGAAATGCTAGCATCCAAATATCATGTGGATTGTCAATGTTTCCCAACCCAAAGAACATGAAAATGAGCTTAGTTTTGAAATCCGAGCTGTGCTTCAAAAGATATGTATTCCAACTAAATTGAATTCTACCTTCCATTTTGAAATATGCCTTGGAATAACTCCACAGGAAATGCTCATACACAAAAATCATGTGGTGTTTCAATGCTTTCCACCCCATAGAACATGAAAATGAGCTTAATGGTGAAATCCGAGCTCTGCTTCAAAAGTTAAGAATTCCTACTAAATTGAATTCTGCCATCCATTTTGAGATATGCCTTGGGGTAACTTCTGAGGAAATGCTTGCATCCAAATATCATGTGGATTGTCAATGTTTTCCATCCCAAAGAACATGAAAATGAGCTTAGTTTTGATATCCGAGCTGTGCTTCAAAAGTTATGTATTCCTACTAAATTGAATTCTACCTTCCATTTTGAAATATGCTTTGGGGGTAACTTCTTAGGAAATGCTAGCATCTAAATATCATGTGGATTGTCAATGTTTCCCAACCCAAAGAATATGAAAATGAGCTTTGTTTTGAAATCCGAGCTGTGCTTCAAAAGTTATGTATTCCTACTAAATTGAATTCTACCTTCCATTTTGAAATTTGCCTTGGGATAACTCCACAGGAAAAGCTGGCATACGAAAATCATGTGGATTTTCAATGTTTTCCACCTCATAGAACATAAAAATGAGCTTAATTTTGAAATCCGAGCTCTGCTTCAAAAGTTATGTATTCCTACTAAATTGAATTCTACCTTCCATTTGAAATATGCCTTGGGGTAACTTCTGAGGAAATGCTAGCATCCAAATATCATGTGGATTGTCAATGTTTCCCAACCCAAAGAATATGAAAATGAGCTTAGTTTTGAAATCAGAGCTGTGCTTCAAAAGTTATGTATTCCTACTAAACTGAATTCTACCTTCCATTTTGAAATATGCTTTGGGGGTAACTTCTGAGGAAATGCTAGCATCCAAATATCATGTGGATTGTCAATGTTTCCCAACCCAAAGAATATGAAAATGAGCTTAGTTTTGAAATCCGAGCTGTGCTTCAAAAGTTATGTATTCCTACTAAATTGAATTCTACCTTCCATTTTGAAATCTCCCATGGAATAACTCCACAGGAAAATCTCGCACACGAAAATCATGTTGAGTTTCAATGTTTTCCACCTCATAGAAAAAAAAATGAGCTTAATTTTGAAATCCGAACTCTGCTTCAAAAGTTATGTATTCCTACTAAACTGAATTCTACCTTCCATTTGAAATATGCCTTGGGATAATTCCACATGGAAAGCTCGCACATAAAAATCTTGTGGATTTTCAATGTTTTTCAATGCATAGAACATGAAAATGAGCTTAATTTTGAAATCCAAGCTTTGCTTCAAAAGTTATGTATTCCTACTAAACCGAATTCTAGCTTCCATTTGAAATATGCCTTGGGATAAATTCCCCCTGGAAAGCTCGCGCACGAAAATCTTGTGGATTTTCAATATTTTCCAGACTATAGAACATGAAAAGGAGCTTAATTGTGAAATCCGAGCTCTGCTTCAAAAGTTATGTATTCCTACTACATTGAATTCTACCATCCATTTTGAAATATGCCTTGGGGGTAACTTCTGAGGAAATGCTAGCATCCAAATATCATGTGGATTGTCAATGTTTCCCAACCCAAAGAATATGAAAATGAGCTTTGTTTTGAAATCCGAGCTGTGCTTCAAAAGTTATGTATTCCTACTAAATTGAATTCTATCTTCCATTTTTAAATTTGCCTTGGGATAACTCCACAGGAAATGCTCATACACAAAAATCATGTGGAGTTTCAATGCTTTCCACCCCATAGAACATGAAAATGAGCTTAATTTTGAAATGCGAGCTCTGCTTCAAATGTTATGTATTCCTACTAAATCGAATTCTAGCTTCCATTTGAAATATGCCTTGGGATAAATTCCCCCTGGAAAGATCGCACATGAAAATCTTGTGGTTTTTAAATGTTTTCCAGGCTATGTAATATGAAAATGAGCTTAATTGTGATTTCCGAGCTCTGCTTCAAAAGTTATGTATTCCTACTAAATTGAATTCTACCTTCCATTTTGAAATATGCCTTGGAATAACTCCACAGGAAATGCTCATACACAAAAAACATTTGGAGTTTCAATGCTTTCCACCCCATAGAACATGAAAATGAGCTTAATTGTGAAATCCGAGCTCTGCTTCAAAAGTTATGTATTCCTACTAAATTGAATTCTGCCATTCATTTTGAGATATGCCTTGGGGTAACTTCTGAGGAAATGCTAGCATCCAAATATCATGTGGATTGTCAATGTTTCCCATCCCAAAGAACATGAAAATGAGCTTAGTTTTGAAATCCGAGCTGTGCTTCAAAAGTTATGTATTCCTACTAAATTGAATTCTACCATCCATTTTGAGATATCCCTTGGGGTAACTTTTGAGGAAATGCTAGCATCCAAATATCATGTGGATTGTCAATGTTTCCCATCCCAAAGAACATGAAAATGAGCTTAGTTTCGAAATCCGAGCTGTGCTTCAAATGTTATGTATTCCTACTAAATTGAATTCTACCATCCATTTTGAGATATGCCTTGGGGTAACTTCTGAGGAAATGCTAGCATCGAAATGTCATGTGGATTGTCAATGTTTCCCATCCCAAAGAACATGAAAATGAGCTTAGTTTTGAAATCCGAGCTGTGCTTCAAAAGTTATGTATTCCTACTCAATTGAATTCTACCTTCCATATTGAAATATGCCTTGGGGGTAACTTCTGAGGAAATGCTAGCATCCAAGTGTCATGTGGATTGTCAATGTTTTCCAGGCCAAAGAAAATGATAATGACTTTAGTTTTGAAATCCGAGCTGTGATTCAAAAGTTATGTATTCCTACTACATTGAATTCTACCATCCATTTTGAGATATGCCAGGGGGTTGGGGGTGTCGCAGACCCCCCCTTCTCCGGGAAAACCCCTTTTTCCCAAGGCGGTGGAGCGGCGGTCAGCAATGGCCGCCACGAAGAAGCCAGCAACCGGGTAAGAACTGTGCTGGAGGAAGTGTGAAGAGTGAAAGTTCTGTCTGAGCCGGGTCAAGTAACACCTTTTAAACTGCCTGGAATTGAGCTGCTTGTTGCTGGAGGATACATTGTATCCCTAAGAAGAGCGAAAAGCGGCGGAGAAGCTGTTAAAGGGAATTTTTTTTTATTTTTTATTTTTTACTCTCCCACCCCACGGAAAAAGCAGAAATATTTGGATATATTAGACATTGAAAGTGGATTGCTTTGAAAGCTGAAGCTAAGAGACAAAGGGATTTTTGGACATTGAAAAATTTAAGAAATTGGAAAATCTCTGCTGGAGGTATGGATTTTTGATTATTTAAAATTGTCATTGCAAGTGGGAAGGGAGAAAAAAAAATTGGAGCAGAAGCTGAAAAAGGAGGAGATTGTCTAGAACGTCTTTGTGGATCCCAAAAGAAGATATATGGTAATTGGACCTCTTTGATTAAAAATTAATTCAGAAAGAGAAAGAGAAGAAGGAAGAAAAGTATTAACTTTTGGAACTTTTTTTTTTTTAATTGCTTTTGATTGTCTTTGATTAAAAATACTTGTGGTTGTTTTGGAAAAAGTTTCCCTTTTCATAATGGCATCGTCTGTGGATGAACTAGAGATTGAATATCAAAAATATAAAAAAGAAGATACTTTGGGCGCTTTGTTTCAATTCTTAGAAATGGCGTTATGTTCTTTTGAAAAGTTGATTACGCAGCAGAAGGACTGGGACAAGGAAGAAGAGGAAGAAGAAGCCATCTTTGATGAACAATGGGTCCCTTCCGGAGAGGAGGAGAAAAAGGATAAGAAAAAGGGGATTTTAAGAATTATAAAAACAACCAAAAGAGAGAAAAATGAGCGAAAAGATGGAGGCAAGGTTAGAAAGCAAAGGAAAAGGAGCAAGAAAAGCGAAGAGAAAAAGCAAAGGGGTAGAAAGGGCAAGGAGAAGAATAAGCAAGAGAGAAAGGGGGGGAGGAGAAGCCTTAATGGGGGGAAGCAAGACCTAAAGAAAAAAAGTTTATTTAGAGACAATGGGTGAATTTAATTTAGATTAAAAGAGGGATTCTGGAGGGTATATAAGAGTGTGTTTTTATATGTATATTTAGAATATAAAATTTATTATGTAATTTTAGAATCTTTTAAACAGAATCCCAAGAAAGATTGCTATATGTAGTATTTCTAAGTTAGGGTAATGAGTTATAGATGTTACTCCAATTGGTGTACAGGAGAAGTATAGTAAAAGAAAAAAAAGATGAATGGATAATTGGAAATAGAACAGACAAAGAATGTTGTTGAAAATGGTAATAAGATATGGAAGGATATATATGCTTTTTTTTTGGATTTTGTATATTGATAAAAGGCAATAAAATTTTAATTAATAAATAATTTGGATGGAAAAGAGAAGTAGGGACAAGATATGAAGTTAATATTATATGAAATATTGATATTATAATCTGGAAATGTTATGCCTTATTGGTTTTTTATTATTATTTTTTCTTAGAAAAGAATTTATAAGCTGCTATGCCTTGATTCTTTGTGCATTGTTTTTATAAAACTCATAAAAATGGTTTTTATATATATATATATAAAAGAAAATGATAATAAGATATGGAAGGAGATATGGGTTGAATATGATGTTTGAATTTGTGTCTGTGTAAAGAGTTTTAACCCGGGAACAGACAACCTTCAGAAAAGATCTTTTAGTTTTGTTTATGTTTTGTGTTTGTATGTTTGTGTATTGTGTTTATGGTAAAACTAACAAAATTTGTTTTTTATAAAAAAAAAAAGGAAAAAAGAATCAATAAAACCTTGGAGGAATGTTAGACGAGAATAATTTAAACAAGCCAGAAAGAAAAGAATATGATGACTATAAAATGGATAAATATGGAAGAGAAATGAAATTGAATAGGAGTAAAGAGAAATAATGAGAAATTTGCTGAAAGATATTTGTGTGTCCACATGGAGATGGGATAAATTGGAATTATGCTGTATAAAAATAATGTTTTGTTTGACTTGTAAGGATTTACAATGTTAAGAGGTTTTATGTGTTTATGTATTTAATGGTGAATGATGTGTTGTTTTATCTTTAAAATTAATAAAAATTTGTTTCAAAAAAAAAAAAAAGTTATGTATTCCTTCTAAATTGAATTCTACCTTCCATTTTGAAATATGCCTTGGGGGTAACTTCTGAGGAAATGCTAGCATCCAAATATCATCTGGATTGTCAATGCTTTCCAGCCCAAAGAAAATGAAAATGAGCTTAGTTTTGAAATCCGAGCTATGCTTCAAAAGTTATGTATTCCTACTAAATTGAATTCTACCTTCCAGTTTGAAATATGCCTTGGGATAACTAAACAGGAGAAGCTCGCACAGGAAAATCATGTGGAGTTTCAATGTTTTCCACCCCGTGGAACATAAAACTGAGCTTAATTTTGAAATCCGAGCTCTGCTTCAAAAGTTATGTATTCCTACTAAATTGAATTCTACCATTCATTTTGAGATATGACTTGGGGTAACTTCTGAGGAAATGCTAGCATCCAAATATCATGTGGATTGTCAATGTTTCCCATCCCAAAGAACATGAAAATGAGTTTAGTTTTGAAATCCGAGCTCGGCGTCAAAAGTTATGGATTCCTACTAAACTGAATTCTACCTTCCATTTGAAATATGCCTTGGGATAACTCCACATGGAAAGCTCGCACATGAAAATCTTGTGGATTTTCAGTGTTTTTCAGCCCATACAACATGAAAATGAGCTTAATTTTGAAATCCTAGCTCTGCTTCAAAAGTTATGTATTCCTACTAAACTGAATTATACCTTCAATTTGAAATATGACTTGGGATAAATTCCCCCTGGAAAGCTCGCGCACGAAAATCTTGTGGATTTTCAATATTTTCCAGCCTATAGAACATGAAAAGGAGCTTAATTGTGAAATCCGAGCTCTGCTTCAAAAGTTATGTATTCCTACTACATTGAATTCTACCATCCATTTTGAGATATGCCTTGGGGTAACTTCTGAGGAAATGCTAGAATCCAAATATCATGTGGATTGTCAGTGTTTCCCATCCCAAAGAACATGAAAATGAGCTTAGTTTTGAAATCCGAGCTGTGCTTCAAAAGTTATGTATTCCTACTAAATTGAATTCTACCTTCCATTTTGAAATATGCCTTGGAATAACTCCAGAGGAAAAGCTCGCACAGGAAAATCATGTGGAGTTTCAATGTTTTCCACACCGTGGAAAATAAAAATGCGCTTAATTGTGAAATCCGAGCTCTGCTTCAAAAGTTATGTATTCCTACTAAATTGAATTCTACATTCCATTTTGAAATATGCCTTGGGATAACTCCACAGGAAAAGTCCACACAGGAAAATCACGTGGAGTTTCAATGTTTTAAACACCGTGGAACATAAAATTGTGCTTAAATGTGAAATCCGAGCTCTGCTTCAAAAGTTATGTATTCCTACTAAATTGAATTCTCCCTTCCATTTTGAAATATGCCTTGGGATAACTCCACAGGAAAAGCTGGCACATGAAAATCATTTGGATTTTCAATGTTTTCAACCCCGTGGAACATAAAAATGAGCTTAATTGTGAAATCCGAGCTCTGCTTC
This sequence comes from Hydrophis major, assembly GCA_033807585.1. Lineage (NCBI taxonomy): Eukaryota > Metazoa > Chordata > Lepidosauria > Squamata > Elapidae > Hydrophis > Hydrophis major. The sequence goes on from JAUCBL010000225.1 coordinate 69,123, forward strand.
AAGAGTTATGTGTTCCTACTAAACTGAATTCTACCTTCCATTTGAAATATGCCTTGGGATAAATTCCCCCTGGAAAGCTCGCACATGAAAATCTTGTGGATTTTCAATGTTTTCCAGCCTATGGAACATGAAAATGAGCTTAATTGTGAAATCCGAGCTCTGCTTCAAAAGTTATGTATTCCTACTAAATTGAATTCTACCTTCCATTTTGAAATATGCCTTGGGATAAATTCCCCCTGGAGAGCTCGCATATGAAAATCTTGTGGATTTTCAATGTTTTCCACCACATGGAACATAACACTGAGCTTAATTATGAAATCCGAGCTGTGCTTCAAAAGTTATGAGTTCCTACTAAACTGAATTCTACCATCCATTTGAAATATGCCTTGGGATAAATTCCCCCTGGAGAGCTCGCATATGAAAATCTTGTGGATTTTCAATGTTTTCCAGCCTATAGAACATGAAAATGAGCTTAATTGTGATTTCCGAGCTCTGCTTCAAAAGTTATGTGTTCCTACTGAATTGAATTCTATCATCCATTTTGAGATATGCCTTGGGGTAACTTCTGAGGAAATGCTAGCATCCAAATATCATGTGGATTGTCAGTGTTTCCCATCCCAAAGAACATAAAAATGAGCTTAGTTTTGAAATCCGAGCTGTGCTTCAAAAGTTATGTATTCCTACTAAATTGAATTCTGCCTTCCATTTTGAAATATGCCTTGGAATAACTCCACAGGAAATGCTCATACACAAAAATCATGTGGAGTTTCAATGCTTTCCCCCCATAGAACATGAAAATGACCTTAATTGTGAAATCCGAGCTCTGCTTCAAAAGTTATGTATTCCTTCTAAATTGAATTCTACCTTCCAAGTTGAAATATGCCTTGGGATAACTATATAGGAAAAGCTCGCACAGGAAAATCTTGTGGAATTTCAATGTTTTCCACCCCGTGGAACAAAACACTGAGCTTAATTTTGAAATCCGAGCTGTGCTTCAAAAGTTATGCATTCGTACTAACCTGAATTCTACCTTCCATTTGAAATATGCCTTGGGATAAATTCCCCCTGGAAAGCTCGCACAGGAAAATCTTGTGGATTTTCAATGTTTTCCAGCCTATGGAACATGAAAAAGAGCTTAATTGTGAAATCCGAGCTCTGCTTCAAAAGTTATGTATTCCTACTAAATTGAATTCTACCTTCCATTTTGAAATATGCCTTGGGATAACTCTACAGGAAAAACTCGCAATTGAAAATCATGTGGAGTTTCAATGTTTTCCACCCCATGGAACATAACACTGAGCTTAATTATGAAATCCGAGCTGTGCTTCAAAAGTTATGAGTTCCTACTCAACTGAATTCTACCATCCATTTGAAATATGCCTTGGGATTAATTCCCCCTGGAGAGCTCGCATATGAAAATCTTGTGGATTTTCAATGTTTTCCAGCCTATAGAACATGAAAATGAGCTTAATTGTGAAATCCGAGCTCTGCTTCAAAAGTTATGTATTCCTACTGAATTGAATTCTATCATCCATTTTGAGATATGCCTTGGGGAAACTTCTGAGGAAATGCTAGCATCCAAATATCATGTGGATTGTCAGTGTTTCCCATCCCAAAGAACATAAAAATGAGCTTAGTTTTGAAATCCGAGCTGTGCTTCAAAAGTTATGTATTCCTACTAAATTGAATTCTGCCTTCCATTTTGAAATATGCCTTGGAATAACTCCACAGGAAATGCTCATACACAAAAATCATGTGGAGTTTCAATGCTTTCCCCCCATAGAACATGAAAATGACCTTAATTGTGAAATCCGAGCTCTGCTTCAAAAGTTATGTATTCCTACTAAATTGAATTCTACCATCCATTTTGAGATATGCCTTGGGGTAACTTCTGAGGAAATGCTAGCATCCAAATATCATGTGGATTGTCAATGTTTCCCATCCCAAAGAACATAAAAATGAGCTTAGTTTTGAAATCCGAGCTGTGCTTCAAAAGTTATATATTCCTACTAAATTGAATTCTGCCTTCCATTTTGAAATATGCCTTGGAATAACTCCACAGGAAATGCTCATACACAAAAATCATGTGGAGTTTCAATGCTTTCCCCCCATAGAACATGAAAATGACCTTAATTGTGAAATCCGAGCTCTGCTTCAAAAGTTATGTATTCCTTCTAAATTGAATTCTACCTTCCAAGTTGAAATATGCCTTGGGATAACTAAATAGGAAAAGCTCGCACAGGAAAATCTTGTGGAATTTCAATGTTTTCCACCCCGTGGAACAAAACACTGAGCTTAATTTTGAAATCCGAGCTGTGCTTCAAAAGTTATGCATTCGTACTAACCTGAATTCTACCTTCCATTTGAAATATGCCTTGGGATAAATTCCCCCTGGAAAGCTCGCACAGGAAAATCTTGTGGATTTTCAATGTTTTCCAGCCTATGGAACATGAAAATGAGCTTAATTGTGAAATCCAAGCTCTGCTTCAAAAGTTATGTATTCCTACTAAATTGAATTCTACCTTCCATTTTGAGATATGCCTTGGGGTAACTTCTGAGGAAATGCTACCATCCAAATATCATGTGGATTGTCAATGTTTCCCAACCCAAAGAATATAAAAATGAGCTTAGTTTTGAAATCCGAGCTCTGCTTCAAAAGTTATGTATTTCTACTGAATTGAATTCTACCTTCCATTTGAAATATGCCTTGGGATAATTCCACATGGAAAGCTCGCACATAAAAATCTTGTAGATTTTCAATGTTTTTCAGCCCACAGAACATGAAAATGAGCTTAATTTTGAAATCCCAGCTCTGCTTCAAATGTTATGTATTCCTACTAAACCGAATTCTAGCTTCCATTTGAAATATGCCTTGGGATAAATTCCCCCTGGAAAGCTCGCACACGAAAATCTTGTGGATTTTCAATGTTTTCCAGCCTATGTAACATGAAAATGAGCTTAATTGTGATTTCCGAGCTCTGCTTCAAAAGTTATGTGTTCCTACTAAATTGAATTCTACCATCCATTTTGAAATATGCCTTGGGGTAACTTCTGAGGAAATGCTAACATCCAAATATCATGTGGAGTTTCAATGCTTTCCCCCCATAGAACATGAAAATGACCTTAATTGTGAAATCCGAGCTCTGCTTCAAAAGTTATGTATTCCTACTAAATTGAATTCTGCCATCCATTTTGAGATATGCCTTGGGGTAACTTCTGAGGAAATGCTAGCATCCAAATATCATGTGGATTGTCAATGTTTCCCATCCCAAAGAACATGAAAATGAGCTTAGTTTTGAAATCCGAGCTGTGCTTCAAAAGTTATGTATTCCTACTAAATTGAATTCTACCATCCATTTTGAGATATCCCTTGGGGTAACTTTTGAGGAAATGCTAGCATCCAAATATCATGTGGATTGTCAATGTTTCCCATCCCAAAGAACATGAAAATGAGCTTAGTTTCGAAATCCGAGCTGTGCTTCAAATGTTATGTATTCCTACTAAATTGAATTCTACCATCCATTTTGAGATATGCCTTGGGGTAACTTCTGAGGAAATGCTAGCATCCAAATATCATGTGGATTGTCAATGTTTCCCATCCCAAAGAACATGAAAATGAGCTTAGTTTTGAAATCCGAGCTGTGCTTCAAAAGTTATGTATTCCTACTCAATTGAATTCTACCTTCCATATTGAAATATGCCTTGGGGGTAACTTCTGAGGAAATGCTAGCATCCAAGTGTCATGTGGATTGTCAATGTTTTCCAGGCCAAAGAAAATGATAATGACTTTAGTTTTGAAATCCGAGCTGTGATTCAAAAGTTATGTATTCCTACTACATTGAATTCTACCATCCATTTTGAGATATGCCAGGGGGTTGGGGGTGTCGCAGACCCCCCCTTCTCCGGGAAAACCCCTTTTTCCCAAGGCGGTGGAGCGGCGGTCAGCAATGGCCGCCACGAAGAAGCCAGCAACCGGGTAAGAACTGTGCTGGAGGAAGTGTGAAGAGTGAAAGTTCTGTCTGAGCCGGGTCAAGTAACACCTTTTAAACTGCCTGGAATTGAGCTGCTTGTTGCTGGAGGATACATTGTATCCCTAAGAAGAGCGAAAAGCAGCGGAGAAGCTGTTAAAGGGAATTTTTTTTTATTTTTTATTTTTTACTCTCCCACCCCACGGAAAAAGCAGAAATATTTGGATATATTAGACATTGAAAGTGGATTGCTTTGAAAGCTGAAGCTAAGAGACAAAGGGATTTTTGGACATTGAAAAATTTAAGAAATTGGAAAATCTCTGCTGGAGGTATGGATTTTTGATTATTTAAAATTGTCATTGCAAGTGGGAAGGGAGAAAAAAAAATTGGAGCAGAAGCTGAAAAAGGAGGAGATTGTCTAGAACGTCTTTGTGGATCCCAAAAGAAGATATATGGTAATTGGACCTCTTTGATTAAAAATTAATTCAGAAAGAGAAAGAGAAGAAGGAAGAAAAGTATTAACTTTTGGAACTTTTTTTTTTTTAATTGCTTTTGATTGTCTTTGATTAAAAATACTTGTGGTTGTTTTGGAAAAAGTTTCCCTTTTCATAATGGCATCGTCTGTGGATGAACTAGAGATTGAATATCAAAAATATAAAAAAGAAGATACTTTGGGCGCTTTGTTTCAATTCTTAGAAATGGCGTTATGTTCTTTTGAAAAGTTGATTACGCAGCAGAAGGACTGGGACAAGGAAGAAGAGGAAGAAGAAGCCATCTTTGATGAACAATGGGTCCCTTCCGGAGAGGAGGAGAAAAAGGATAAGAAAAAGGGGATTTTAAGAATTATAAAAACAACCAAAAGAGAGAAAAATGAGCGAAAAGATGGAGGCAAGGTTAGAAAGCAAAGGAAAAGGAGCAAGAAAAGCGAAGAGAAAAAGCAAAGGGGTAGAAAGGGCAAGGAGAAGAATAAGCAAGAGAGAAAGGGGGGGAGGAGAAGCCTTAATGGGGGGAAGCAAGACCTAAAGAAAAAAAGTTTATTTAGAGACAATGGGTGAATTTAATTTAGATTAAAAGAGGGATTCTGGAGGGTATATAAGAGTGTGTTTTTATATGTATATTTAGAATATAAAATTTATTATGTAATTTTAGAATCTTTTAAACAGAATCCCAAGAAAGATTGCTATATGTAGTATTTCTAAGTTAGGGTAATGAGTTATAGATGTTACTCCAATTGGTGTACAGGAGAAGTATAGTAAAAGAAAAAAAAGATGAATGGATAATTGGAAATAGAACAGACAAAGAATGTTGTTGAAAATGGTAATAAGATATGGAAGGATATATATGCTTTTTTTTTGGATTTTGTATATTGATAAAAGGCAATAAAATTTTAATTAATAAATAATTTGGATGGAAAAGAGAAGTAGGGACAAGATATGAAGTTAATATTATATGAAATATTGATATTATAATCTGGAAATGTTATGCCTTATTGGTTTTTTATTATTATTTTTTCTTAGAAAAGAATTTATAAGCTGCTATGCCTTGATTCTTTGTGCATTGTTTTTATAAAACTCATAAAAATGGTTTTTATATATATATATATAAAAGAAAATGATAATAAGATATGGAAGGAGATATGGGTTGAATATGATGTTTGAATTTGTGTCTGTGTAAAGAGTTTTAACCCGGGAACAGACAACCTTCAGAAAAGATCTTTTAGTTTTGTTTATGTTTTGTGTTTGTATGTTTGTGTATTGTGTTTATGGTAAAACTAACAAAATTTGTTTTTTATAAAAAAAAAAAGGAAAAAAGAATCAATAAAACCTTGGAGGAATGTTAGACGAGAATAATTTAAACAAGCCAGAAAGAAAAGAATATGATGACTATAAAATGGATAAATATGGAAGAGAAATGAAATTGAATAGGAGTAAAGAGAAATAATGAGAAATTTGCTGAAAGATATTTGTGTGTCCACATGGAGATGGGATAAATTGGAATTATGCTGTATAAAAATAATGTTTTGTTTGACTTGTAAGGATTTACAATGTTAAGAGGTTTTATGTGTTTATGTATTTAATGGTGAATGATGTGTTGTTTTATCTTTAAAATTAATAAAAATTTGTTTCAAAAAAAAAAAAAAGTTATGTATTCCTTCTAAATTGAATTCTACCTTCCATTTTGAAATATGCCTTGGGGGTAACTTCTGAGGAAATGCTAGCATCCAAATATCATCTGGATTGTCAATGCTTTCCAGCCCAAAGAAAATGAAAATGAGCTTAGTTTTGAAATCCGAGCTATGCTTCAAAAGTTATGTATTCCTACTAAATTGAATTCTACCTTCCAGTTTGAAATATGCCTTGGGATAACTAAACAGGAGAAGCTCGCACAGGAAAATCATGTGGAGTTTCAATGTTTTCCACCCCGTGGAACATAAAACTGAGCTTAATTTTGAAATCCGAGCTCTGCTTCAAAAGTTATGTATTCCTACTAAATTGAATTCTACCATTCATTTTGAGATATGACTTGGGGTAACTTCTGAGGAAATGCTAGCATCCAAATATCATGTGGATTGTCAATGTTTCCCATCCCAAAGAACATGAAAATGAGTTTAGTTTTGAAATCCGAGCTCGGCGTCAAAAGTTATGGATTCCTACTAAACTGAATTCTACCTTCCATTTGAAATATGCCTTGGGATAACTCCACATGGAAAGCTCGCACATGAAAATCTTGTGGATTTTCAGTGTTTTTCAGCCCATACAACATGAAAATGAGCTTAATTTTGAAATCCTAGCTCTGCTTCAAAAGTTATGTATTCCTACTAAACTGAATTATACCTTCAATTTGAAATATGACTTGGGATAAATTCCCCCTGGAAAGCTCGCGCACGAAAATCTTGTGGATTTTCAATATTTTCCAGCCTATAGAACATGAAAAGGAGCTTAATTGTGAAATCCGAGCTCTGCTTCAAAAGTTATGTATTCCTACTACATTGAATTCTACCATCCATTTTGAGATATGCCTTGGGGTAACTTCTGAGGAAATGCTAGAATCCAAATATCATGTGGATTGTCAGTGTTTCCCATCCCAAAGAACATGAAAATGAGCTTAGTTTTGAAATCCGAGCTGTGCTTCAAAAGTTATGTATTCCTACTAAATTGAATTCTACCTTCCATTTTGAAATATGCCTTGGAATAACTCCAGAGGAAAAGCTCGCACAGGAAAATCATGTGGAGTTTCAATGTTTTCCACACCGTGGAAAATAAAAATGCGCTTAATTGTGAAATCCGAGCTCTGCTTCAAAAGTTATGTATTCCTACTAAATTGAATTCTACATTCCATTTTGAAATATGCCTTGGGATAACTCCACAGGAAAAGTCCACACAGGAAAATCACGTGGAGTTTCAATGTTTTAAACACCGTGGAACATAAAATTGTGCTTAAATGTGAAATCCGAGCTCTGCTTCAAAAGTTATGTATTCCTACTAAATTGAATTCTCCCTTCCATTTTGAAATATGCCTTGGGATAACTCCACAGGAAAAGCTGGCACATGAAAATCATTTGGATTTTCAATGTTTTCAACCCCGTGGAACATAAAAATGAGCTTAATTGTGAAATCCGAGCTCTGCTTCAAGAGTTATGTGTTCCTACTAAACTGAATTCTACCTTCCATTTGAAATATGCCTTGGGATAAATTCCCCCTGGAAAGCTCGCACATGAAAATCTTGTGGATTTTCAATGTTTTCCAGCCTATGGAACATGAAAATGAGCTTAATTGTGAAATCCGAGCTCTGCTTCAAAAGTTATGTATTCCTACTAAATTGAATTCTACCTTCCATTTTGAAATATGCCTTGGGATAAATTCCCCCTGGAGAGCTCGCATATGAAAATCTTGTGGATTTTCAATGTTTTCCACCACATGGAACATAACACTGAGCTTAATTATGAAATCCGAGCTGTGCTTCAAAAGTTATGAGTTCCTACTAAACTGAATTCTACCATCCATTTGAAATATGCCTTGGGATAAATTCCCCCTGGAGAGCTCGCATATGAAAATCTTGTGGATTTTCAATGTTTTCCAGCCTATAGAACATGAAAATGAGCTTAATTGTGATTTCCGAGCTCTGCTTCAAAAGTTATGTGTTCCTACTGAATTGAATTCTATCATCCATTTTGAGATATGCCTTGGGGTAACTTCTGAGGAAATGCTAGCATCCAAATATCATGTGGATTGTCAGTGTTTCCCATCCCAAAGAACATAAAAATGAGCTTAGTTTTGAAATCCGAGCTGTGCTTCAAAAGTTATGTATTCCTACTAAATTGAATTCTGCCTTCCATTTTGAAATATGCCTTGGAATAACTCCACAGGAAATGCTCATACACAAAAATCATGTGGAGTTTCAATGCTTTCCCCCCATAGAACATGAAAATGACCTTAATTGTGAAATCCGAGCTCTGCTTCAAAAGTTATGTATTCCTTCTAAATTGAATTCTACCTTCCAAGTTGAAATATGCCTTGGGATAACTATATAGGAAAAGCTCGCACAGGAAAATCTTGTGGAATTTCAATGTTTTCCACCCCGTGGAACAAAACACTGAGCTTAATTTTGAAATCCGAGCTGTGCTTCAAAAGTTATGCATTCGTACTAACCTGAATTCTACCTTCCATTTGAAATATGCCTTGGGATAAATTCCCCCTGGAAAGCTCGCACAGGAAAATCTTGTGGATTTTCAATGTTTTCCAGCCTATGGAACATGAAAAAGAGCTTAATTGTGAAATCCGAGCTCTGCTTCAAAAGTTATGTATTCCTACTAAATTGAATTCTACCTTCCATTTTGAAATATGCCTTGGGATAACTCTACAGGAAAAACTCGCAATTGAAAATCATGTGGAGTTTCAATGTTTTCCACCCCATGGAACATAACACTGAGCTTAATTATGAAATCCGAGCTGTGCTTCAAAAGTTATGAGTTCCTACTCAACTGAATTCTACCATCCATTTGAAATATGCCTTGGGATTAATTCCCCCTGGAGAGCTCGCATATGAAAATCTTGTGGATTTTCAATGTTTTCCAGCCTATAGAACATGAAAATGAGCTTAATTGTGAAATCCGAGCTCTGCTTCAAAAGTTATGTATTCCTACTGAATTGAATTCTATCATCCATTTTGAGATATGCCTTGGGGAAACTTCTGAGGAAATGCTAGCATCCAAATATCATGTGGATTGTCAGTGTTTCCCATCCCAAAGAACATAAAAATGAGCTTAGTTTTGAAATCCGAGCTGTGCTTCAAAAGTTATGTATTCCTACTAAATTGAATTCTGCCTTCCATTTTGAAATATGCCTTGGAATAACTCCACAGGAAATGCTCATACACAAAAATCATGTGGAGTTTCAATGCTTTCCCCCCATAGAACATGAAAATGACCTTAATTGTGAAATCCGAGCTCTGCTTCAAAAGTTATGTATTCCTACTAAATTGAATTCTACCATCCATTTTGAGATATGCCTTGGGGTAACTTCTGAGGAAATGCTAGCATCCAAATATCATGTGGATTGTCAATGTTTCCCATCCCAAAGAACATAAAAATGAGCTTAGTTTTGAAATCCGAGCTGTGCTTCAAAAGTTATATATTCCTACTAAATTGAATTCTGCCTTCCATTTTGAAATATGCCTTGGAATAACTCCACAGGAAATGCTCATACACAAAAATCATGTGGAGTTTCAATGCTTTCCCCCCATAGAACATGAAAATGACCTTAATTGTGAAATCCGAGCTCTGCTTCAAAAGTTATGTATTCCTTCTAAATTGAATTCTACCTTCCAAGTTGAAATATGCCTTGGGATAACTAAATAGGAAAAGCTCGCACAGGAAAATCTTGTGGAATTTCAATGTTTTCCACCCCGTGGAACAAAACACTGAGCTTAATTTTGAAATCCGAGCTGTGCTTCAAAAGTTATGCATTCGTACTAACCTGAATTCTACCTTCCATTTGAAATATGCCTTGGGATAAATTCCCCCTGGAAAGCTCGCACAGGAAAATCTTGTGGATTTTCAATGTTTTCCAGCCGATGGAACATGAAAATGAGCTTAATTGTGAAATCCAAGCTCTGCTTCAAAAGTTATGTATTCCTACTAAATTGAATTCTACCTTCCATTTTGAGATATGCCTTGGGGTAACTTCTGAGGAAATGCTACCATCCAAATATCATGTGGATTGTCAATGTTTCCCAACCCAAAGAATATAAAAATGAGCTTAGTTTTGAAATCCGAGCTGTGCTTCAAAAGTTATGTATTCCAACTAAATTGAATTCTACCTTCCATTTTGAAATCTCCCATGGAATAACTCCACAGGAAAATCTCGCACACGAAAATCATGTTGAGTTTCAATGTTTTCCACCTCATAGAAAAAAAAATGAGCTTAATTTTGAAATCCGAGCTCTGCTTCAAAAGTTATGTATTCCTACTAAACTGAATTCTACCTTCCATTTGAAATATGCCTTGGGATAATTCCACATGGAAAGCTCGCACATAAAAATCTTGTGGATTTTCAATGTTTTTCAGTGCATAGAACATGAAAATGAGCTTAATTTTGAAATCCAAGCTCTGCTTCAAAAGTTATGTATTCCTACTGAATTGAATTCTACCTTCCATTTGAAATATGCCTTGGGATAACTCCACATGGAAAGCTCGCATTTGAAAATCTTGTGGATTTTCAATGTTTTTCAGCCCACAGAACATGAAAATGAGCTTAATTTTGAAATCCGAGCTCTGCTTCAAATGTTGTGTATTCCTACTAAACCGAATTCTAGCTTCCATTTGAAATATGCCTTGGGATAAATTCCCCCTGGAAAGCTCGCACACGAAAATCTTGTGGATTTTCAATGTTTTCCAGCCTATGTAACATGAAAATGAGCTTAATTGTGATTTCCGAGCTCTGCTTCAAAAGTTATGTGTTCCTACTAAATTGAATTCTATCATCCATTTTGAAATATGCCTTGGGGTAACTTCTGAGGAAATGCTAGCATCCAAATATCATGTGGATTGTCAATGTTTTCCATCCCAAAGAACATGAAAATGAGCTTAGTTTTGGAATCCGAGCTGTGCTTCAAAAGATATGTATTCCTACTAAATTGAATTCTACCTTCCATTTTGAAATATGCCTTGGAATAACTCCACAGGAAATGTTCATACACAAAAATCATGTGGAGTTTCAATGCTTTCCACCCCATAGAACATGAAAATGAGCTTAATTGTGAAATCCGAGCTCTGCTTCTATAGTTAAGAATTCCTACTAAATTGAATTCTGCCATCCATTTTGAGATTTGCCTTGGGGTAACTTCTAAGGAAATGCTTGCATCCAAATATCTTGTGGATTGTCAATGTTTCCCATCCCAAAGAACATGAAAATGTGCTTAGTTTTGAAACCAGAGCTCTGCTTCAAAAGTTATGTATTCCTACTAAATTGAATTCTACCTTCCATTTTGAAATTTGCCTTGGGGGTAACTTCTGAGGAAATGCTAGCATCCAAATATCATGTGGATTGTCAATGTTTCCCAACCCAAAGAATATGAAAATGAGCTTTGTTTTGAAATCCGAGCTGTGCTTCAAAAGTTATGTATTCCTACTAAATATTCTATCTTCCATTTTTAAATTTGCCTTGGGATAACTCCACATGGAAAGCTAGCACATGAAAATCTTGTGGATTTTCAATGTTTTTCAGCCCATAGAACATGAAAATGAGCTTAATTTTGAAATGCGAGCTCTGCTTCAAATGTTATGTATTCCTACTAAATCGAATTCTACCTTCCATTTGAAATATGCCTTGGGATAAATTCCCCCTGGAAAGCTAGCACACGAAAATCTTGTGGATTTTAAATGTTTTCCAGGCTATGTAATATGAAAATGAGCTTAATTGTGATTTCCGAGCTCTGCTTCAAAAGTTATGTATTCCTACTAAATTGAATTCTACCATCCATTTTGAGATATGCCTTGGGGTAACTTCTGAGGAAATGCTAGCATCCAAATATCATGTGGATTGTCAATGTTTCCCATCCCAAAGAACATGAAAATGAGCTTAGTTTTGAAATCCGAGCTGTGCTTCAAAAGTTATGTATTCCTACTAAATTGAATTCTGCCTTCCATTTTGAAATATGCCTTGGAATAACTCCACAGGAAATGCTCATACACAAAAATCATGTGGAGTTTCAATGCTTTCCCCCCATAGAACATGAAAATGACCTTAATTGTGAAATCCGAGCTCTGCTTCAAAAGTTATGTATTCCTACTAAATTGAATTCTACCATCCATTTTGAGATATGCCTTGGGGTAACATCTGAGGAAATGCTTGCATCCAAATATCTTGTGGATTGTCAATGTTTCCCATCCCAAAGAACATGAAAATGTGCTTAGTTTTGAAACCAGAGCTCTGCTTCAAAAGTTATGTATTCCTACTAAATTGAATTCTACCTTCCATTTTGAAATTTGCCTTGGGGGTAACTTCTGAGGAAATGCTAGCATCCAAATATCATGTGGATTGTCAATGTTTCCCAACCCAAAGAATATGAAAATGAGCTTTGTTTTGAAATCCGAGCTGTGCTTCAAAAGTTATGTATTCCTACTAAATATTCTATCTTCCATTTTTAAATTTGCCTTGGGATAACTCCACAGGAAAAGCTGGCACACGAAAATCATGTGGATTTTCAATGTTTTCCACCTCATAGAACATAAAAATGAGCTTAATTTTGAAATCCGAGCTCTGCTTCAAAAGTTATGTATTTCTACCAAACTGAATTCTACCTTCCATTTGAAATATGCCTTGGGATAACTCCACATGGAAAGCTAGCACATGAAAATCTTGTGGATTTTCAATGTTTTTCAGCCCATAGAACATGAAAATGAGCTTAATTTTGAAATGCGAGCTCTGCTTCAAATGTTATGTATTCCTACTAAATCGAATTCTACCTTCCATTTGAAATATGCCTTGGGATAAATTCCCCCTGGAAAGCTAGCACACGAAAATCTTGTGGATTTTAAATGTTTTCCAGGCTATGTAATATGAAAATGAGCTTAATTGTGATTTCCGAGCTCTGCTTCAAAAGTTATGTATTCCTACTAAATTGAATTCTACCATCCATTTTGAGATATGCCTTGGGGTAACTTCTGAGGAAATGCTAGCATCCAAATATCATGTGGATTGTCAATGTTTCCCATCCCAAAGAACATGAAAATGAGCTTAGTTTTGAAATCAGAGCTGTGCTTCAAAAGTTATGTATTCCTACTAAACTGAATTCTATCTTCCATTTTGAAATATGCTTTGGGGGTAACTTCTGAGGAAATGCTAGCATCCAAATATCATGTGGATTGTCAATTTTTCCCAACCCAAAGAATATGAAAATGAGCTTTGTTTTGAAATCCGAGCTGTGCTTCAAAAGTTATGTATTCCTACTGAACTGAATTCTACCTTCCATTTTGAAATATGCTTTGGGGGTAACTTCTGAGGAAATGCTTGCATCCAAATATCATGTGGATTGTCAATGTTTCCCAACCCAAAGAATATGAAAATGAGCTTTGTTTTGAAATCCGAGCTGTGCTTCAAAAGTTATGAATTCCTACTAAATTGAATTCTGCCTTCCATTTTGAAATATGCCTTGGAATAACTCCACAGGAAATGCTCATACACAAAAATCATGTGGAGTTTCAATGCTTTCCCCCCATAGAACATGAAAATGACCTTAATTGTGAAATCCGAGCTCTGCTTCAAAAGTTATGTATTCCTTCTAAATTGAATTCTACCTTCCAAGTTGAAATATGCCTTGGGATAACTAAATAGGAAAAGCTCGCACAGGAAAATCTTGTGGAATTTCAATGTTTTCCACCCCGTGGAACAAAACACTGAGCTTAATTTTGAAATCCGAGCTGTGCTTCAAAAGTTATGCATTCGTACTAACCTGAATTCTACCTTCCATTTGAAATATGCCTTGGGATAAATTCCCCCTGGAAAGCTCGCACAGGAAAATCTTGTGGATTTTCAATGTTTTCCAGCCTATGGAACATGAAAATGAGCTTAATTGTGAAATCCAAGCTCTGCTTCAAAAGTTATGTATTCCTACTAAATTGAATTCTACCTTCCATTTTGAAATATGCCTTGGGATAACTCTACAGGAAAAACTCGCAATTGAAAATCATGTGGAGTTTCAATGTTTTCCACCCCATGGAACATAACACTGAGCTTAATTATGAAATCCGAGCTGTGCTTCAAAAGTTATGAGTTCCTACTCAACTGAATTCTACCATCCATTTGAAATATGCCTTGGGATAAATTCCCCCTGGAGAGCTCGCATATGAAAATCTTGTGGATTTTCAATGTTTTCCAGCCTATAGAACATGAAAATGAGCTTAATTGTGAAATCCGAGCTCTGCTTCAAAAGTTATGTATTCCTACTGAATTGAATTCTATCATCCATTTTGAGATATGCCTTGGGGAAACTTCTGAGGAAATGCTAGCATCCAAATATCATGTGGATTGTCAGTGTTTCCCATCCCAAAGAACATAAAAATGAGCTTAGTTTTGAAATCCGAGCTGTGCTTCAAAAGTTATGTATTCCTACTAAATTGAATTCTGCCTTCCATTTTGAAATATGCCTTGGAATAACTCCACAGGAAATGCTCATACACAAAAATCATGTGGAGTTTCAATGCTTTCCCCCCATAGAACATGAAAATGACCTTAATTGTGAAATCCGAGCTCTGCTTCAAAAGTTATGTATTCCTACTAAATTGAATTCTACCTTCCATTTTGAGATATGCCTTGGGGTAACTTCTGAGGAAATGCTACCATCCAAATATCATGTGGATTGTCAATGTTTCCCAACCCAAAGAATATGAAAATGAGCTTAGTTTTGAAATCCGAGCTGTGCTTCAAAAGTTAGGTATTCCTACTAAATTGAATTCTACCTTCCATTTTGAAATCTCCCATGGAATAACTCCACAGGAAAATCTCGCACACGAAAATCATGTTGAGTTTCAATGTTTTCCACCTCATAGAAAAAAAAATGAGCTTAATTTTGAAATCCGAGCTCTGCTTCAAAAGTTATGTATTCCTACTAAACTGAATTCTACCTTCCATTTGAAATATGCCTTGGGATAATTCCACATGGAAAGCTCGCACATAAAAATCTTGTGGATTTTCAATGTTTTTCAGTGCATAGAACATGAAAATGAGCTTAATTTTGAAATCCAAGCTCTGCTTCAGAAGTTATGTATTCCTACTGAATTGAATTCTACCTTCCATTTGAAATATGCCTTGGGATAACTCCACATGGAAAGCTCGCATTTGAAAATCTTGTGGATTTTCAATGTTTTTCAGCCCACAGAACATGAAAATGAGCTTAATTTTGAAATCCGAGCTCTGCTTCAAATGTTGTGTATTCCTACTAAACCGAATTCTAGCTTCCATTTGAAATATGCCTTGGGATAAATTCCCCCTGGAAAGCTCGCACACGAAAATCTTGTGGATTTTCAATGTTTTCCAGCCTATGTAACATGAAAATGAGCTTAATTGTGATTTCCGAGCTCTGCTTCAAAAGTTATGTGTTCCTACTAAATTGAATTCTATCATCCATTTTGAAATATGCCTTGGGGTAACTTCTGAGGAAATGCTAGCATCCAAATATCATGTGGATTGTCAATGTTTTCCATCCCAAAGAACATGAAAATGAGCTTAGTTTTGGAATCCGAGCTGTGCTTCAAAAGATATGTATTCCTACTAAATTGAATTCTACCTTCCATTTTGAAATATGCCTTGGAATAACTCCACAGGAAATGTTCATACACAAAAATCATGTGGAGTTTCAATGCTTTCCACCCCATAGAACATGAAAATGAGCTTAATTGTGAAATCCGAGCTCTGCTTCTATAGTTAAGAATTCCTACTAAATTGAATTCTGCCATCCATTTTGAGATTTGCCTTGGGGTAACTTCTAAGGAAATGCTTGCATCCAAATATCTTGTGGATTGTCAATGTTTCCCATCCCAAAGAACATGAAAATGTGCTTAGTTTTGAAATCAGAGCTCTGCTTCAAAAGTTATGTATTCCTACTAAATTGAATTCTACCTTCCATTTTGAAATATGCCTTGGGGGTAACTTCTGAGGAAATGCTAGCATCCAAATATCATGTGGATTGTCAATGTTTCCCAACCCAAAGAATATGAAAATGAGCTTTGTTTTGAAATCCGAGCTGTGCTTCAAAAGTTATGTATTCCTACTAAATATTCTATCTTCCATTTTTAAATTTGCCTTGGGATAACTCCACAGGAAAAGCTGGCACACGAAAATCATGTGGATTTTCAATGTTTTCCACCTCATAGAACATAAAAATGAGCTTAATTTTGAAATCCGAGCTCTGCTTCAAAAGTTATGTATTTCTACTAAACTGAATTCTACCTTCCATTTGAAATATGCCTTGGGATAACTCCACATGGAAAGCTCGCACATGAAAATCTTGTGGATTTTCAATGTTTTTCAGCCCATAGAACATGAAAATGAGCTTAATTTTGAAATGCGAGCTCTGCTTCAAATGTTATGTATTCCTACTAAATCGAATTCTACCTTCCATTTGAAATATGCCTTGGGATAAATTCCCCCTGGAAAGCTAGCACACGAAAATCTTGTGGATTTTAAATGTTTTCCAGGCTATGTAATATGAAAATGAGCTTAATTGTGATTTCCGAGCTCTGCTTCAAAAGTTATGTATTCCTACTAAATTGAATTCTACCATCCATTTTGAGATATGCCTTGGGGTAACTTCTGAGGAAATGCTAGCATCCAAATATCATGTGGATTGTCAATGTTTCCCATCCCAAAGAACATGAAAATGAGCTTAGTTTTGAAATCAGAGCTGTGCTTCAAAAGTTATGTATTCCTACTAAACTGAATTCTATCTTCCATTTTGAAATATGCTTTGGGGGTAACTTCTGAGGAAATGCTAGCATCCAAATATCATGTGGATTGTCAATGTTTCCCAACCCAAAGAATATGAAAATGAGCTTTGTTTTGAAATCCGAGCTGTGCTTCAAAAGTTATGAATTCCTACTAAATTGAATTCTACCTTCCATTTTGAAATTTGCCTTGGGATAACTGCACAGGAAAAGCTGGCATACGAAAATCATGTGGATTTTCAATGTTTTCCACCTCATAGAAAAAAAAATGAGCTTAATTTTGAAATCCGAGCTCTGCTTCAAAAGTTATGTATTCCTACTAAATTGAATTCTACCTTCCATTTGAAATATGCCTTGGGGTAACTTCTGAGGAAATGCTAGCATCCAAATATCATGTGGATTGTCAATGTTTCCCAACCCAAAGAATATGAAAATGAGCTTAGTTTTGAAATCCGAGCTGTGCTTCAAAAGTTATGTATTCCTACTAAATTGAATTCTACCTTCCATTTTGAAATCTCCCATGGAATAACTCCACAGGAAAATCTCGCACACGAAAATCATGTTGAGTTTCAATGTTTTCCACCTCATAGAAAAAAAAATGAGCTTAATTTTGAAATCCGAGCTCTGCTTCAAAAGTTATGTATTTCTACTGAATTGAATTCTACCTTCCATTTGAAATATGCCTTGGGATAATTCCACATGGAAAGCTCGCACATAAAAATCTTGTGGATTTTCAATGTTTTTCAGCGCATAGAACATGAAAATGAGCTTAATTTTGAAATCCGAGCTCTGCTTCAAATGTTATGTATTCCTACTGAATTGAATTCTACATTCCATTTGAAATATGCCTTGGGATAACTCCACATGGAAAGCTCGCATTTGAAAATCTTGTGGATTTTCAGTGTTTTTCAGCCCATAGAAGATGAAAATGAGCTTAATTTTGAAATCCTAGCTCTGCTTCAAAAGTTATGTATTCCTACTAAACTGAATTATACCTTCAATTTGAAATATGACTTGGGATAAATTCCCCCTGGAAAGCTCGCGCACGAAAATCTTGTGGATTTTCAATATTTTCCAGCCTATAGAACATGAAATGGAGCTTAATTGTGAAATCCGAGCTCTGCTTCAAAAGTTATGTATTCCTACTACATTGAATTCTACCATCCATTTTGAGATATGCCTTGGGGTAACTTCTGAGGAAATGCTAGAATCCAAATATCATGTGGATTGTCACTGTTTCCCATCCCAAAGAACATGAAAATGAGCTTAGTTTTGAAATCCGAGCTGTGGTTCAAAAGTTATGTATTCCTACTAAATTGAATTCTACCTTCCATTTTGAAATATGCCTTGGAATAACTCCAGAGGAAAAGCTCGCACAGGAAAATCATGTGGAGTTTCAATGTTTTCCACACCGTGGAAAATAAAAATGCGCTTAATTGTGAAATCCGAGCTCTGCTTCAAAAGTTATGTATTCCAACTAAATTGAATTCTAACATCCATTTTGAAATATGCCTTCGGGGTAACTTCGGAGGAAATGCTAGCATCCAAATATCATGTGGATTGTCAATGTTTTCCAGTCCAAATAAAATGAAAATGAGCTTAGTTTTGAAATCCGAGCTGTGCTTCAAAAGTTATGTATTCCTACTAAATTGAATTCTACATTCCATTTTGAAATATGCCTTGGGATAACTCCACAGGAAAAGTCCACACAGGAAAATCATGTGGAGTTTCAATGTTTTCCACACCGTGGAACATAAAAATGTGCTTAAATGTGAAATCCGAGCTCTGCTTCAAAAGTTATGTATTCCTACTAAATTGAATTCTCCCTTCCATTTTGAAATATGCCTTGGGACAACTCCACAGGAAAAGCTGGCACATGAAAATCATTTGGATTTTCAATGTTTTCAACCCCGTGGAACATAAAAATGAGCTTAATTGTGAAATCCGAGCTCTGCTTCAAGAGTTATGTGTTCCTACTAAACTGAATTCTACCTTCCATTTGAAATATGCCTTGGGATAAATTCCCCCTGGAAAGCTCGCACATGAAAATCTTGTGGATTTTCAATGTTTTCCAGCCTATGGAACATGAAAAAGAGCTTAATTGTGAAATCCGAGCTCTGCTTCAAAAGTTATGTATTCCTACTAAATTGAATTCTACCTTCCATTTTGAAATATGCCTTGGGATAACTCTACAGGAAAAACTCGCAATTGAAAATCATGTGGAGTTTCAATGTTTTCCACCCCATGGAACATAACACTGAGCTTAATTATGAAATCCGAGCTGTGCTTCAAAAGTTATGAGTTCCTACTCAACTGAATTCTACCATCCATTTGAAATATGCCTTGGGATAAATTCCCCCTGGAGAGCTCGCATATGAAAATCTTGTGGATTTTCAATGTTTTCCAGCCTATAGAACATGAAAATGAGCTTAATTGTGAAATCCGAGCTCTGCTTCAAAAGTTATGTATTCCTACTGAATTGAATTCTATCATCCATTTTGAGATATGCCTTGGGGAAACTTCTGAGGAAATGCTAGCATCCAAATATCATGTGGATTGTCAGTGTTTCCCATCCCAAAGAACATAAAAATGAGCTTAGTTTTGAAATCCGAGCTGTGCTTCAAAAGTTATGTATTCCTACTAAATTGAATTCTGCCTTCCATTTTGAAATATGCCTTGGAATAACTCCACAGGAAATGCTCATACACAAAAATCATGTGGAGTTTCAATGCTTTCCCCCCATAGAACATGAAAATGACCTTAATTGTGAAATCCGAGCTCTGCTTCAAAAGTTATGTATTCCTACTAAATTGAATTCTACCATCCATTTTGAGATATGCCTTGGGGTAACTTCTGAGGAAATGCTAGCATCCAAATATCATGTGGATTGTCAATGTTTCCCATCCCAAAGAACATAAAAATGAGCTTAGTTTTGAAATCCGAGCTGTGCTTCAAAAGTTATGTATTCCTACTAAATTGAATTCTGCCTTCCATTTTGAAATATGCCTTGGAATAACTCCACAGGAAATGCTCATACACAAAAATCATGTGGAGTTTCAATGCTTTCCCCCCATAGAACATGAAAATGACCTTAATTGTGAAATCCGAGCTCTGCTTCAAAAGTTATGTATTCCTTCTAAATTGAATTCTACCTTCCAAGTTGAAATATGCCTTGGGATAACTAAATAGGAAAAGCTCGCACAGGAAAATCTTGTGGAATTTCAATGTTTTCCACCCCGTGGAACAAAACACTGAGCTTAATTTTGAAATCCGAGCT
Source organism: Hydrophis major (assembly GCA_033807585.1). Classification (NCBI taxonomy): domain Eukaryota; kingdom Metazoa; phylum Chordata; class Lepidosauria; order Squamata; family Elapidae; genus Hydrophis; species Hydrophis major. Next base: position 89,308 of record JAUCBL010000225.1, read on the forward strand.
GTGCTTCAAAAGTTATGCATTCGTACTAACCTGAATTCTACCTTCCATTTGAAATATGCCTTGGGATAAATTCCCCCTGGAAAGCTCGCACAGGAAAATCTTGTGGATTTTCAATGTTTTCCAGCCGATGGAACATGAAAATGAGCTTAATTGTGAAATCCAAGCTCTGCTTCAAAAGTTATTTATTCCTACTAAATTGAATTCTACCTTCCATTTTGAAATATGCCTTGGGGGTAACTTCTGAGGAAATGCTAGCATCCAAATATCATCTGGATTGTCAATGCTTTCCAGCCCAAAGAAAATGATAATGTCAGCCTCAAGATACCTTCCCCTTCTACCTTTCTGCTAAGATACCTTCCCCTTCTACCTTTCTGCTATTGTTTCATTATTTCTCTCGGCTGTCATGGCAACGGTGGGAGGGGGGATTTTATATGGGAAGAAAGCTGGAGGTGTTTGCATTCCTTGCTGGGCTAGCAAGGGGAGGGGGATTCTTGTCTTTAACTTTCCGTTTCTTGGCTATTTTTTTCCTCTTTTGCGCAACTGCGAACTTTTATCAAAATATGTCAAGGTCATTTGACAAGACGTCTCATCACCATCTGGAGATGACCACATGAGCTGTTTCAAAAGTTTTAATTGGAAGAATCATTTGAACTTTGGGGGGTGGGAGCAAACCTATTTCTTTCTATGTGCATTCTACCCGCCAATTTCTCAGTTTCGGAATTGCTTTGTAGCTACCACTTTATTTCCCAGTAAAAGGATAACTTTGCTCTACACCATGGAGTCTGAGTATTTCTTTCTTGGGATCTAGAAGGAGCGCAGCCTGACATTATTCCGAAACAGACACATCAACCCACCCGGAGAAAAACAGCAAGTTTTCTTCCGAGGGGGTTTCATCCCATGTCGTCTCCAACCGGCGATGAAGAGGATCAGGGAGCTACGGGGGGCAGCCGATGCTGCTTCCGGAGGCGTCGGTGGCTGACCTGCTGGCCGAATTGACTCTGGAAGAAACCCCAGCTGAGATGCCCAGATGGTCGTTGGGGGTTGGTTGGAGAGACCCTGAAGACCCCCCTCCTCCCAGGATCACTGTAAGATGAAAAGGTGCGAGGGGACGGCTATGGCAGGAGGGGGAGGAGATGGAAGGCAAGCTGGATCAAGCCGAGAAATTCTCTATGGATGTTCCTGAGGAGCCTGGCACAACTCAAAGGTATGAGGGGGAAGAGGGAGTGAGATCAGCCTGGGGGAGCCAAGCTACCTCTACCCCCCTTGCCCAGCTTCCGCCAGCGCAGCCGCCCGCTGCCGCCCGGGGAGCCCCAGCAATAAGAGTGGCTCCTGGAAGACGCCACCTGCCCTCCCTAGATGTAAAGTTTGGAGGAAATCCCAGAGATTTGGGATTTTTCCTGGTACAAGTTGGGAGTTTTATGGCAGAATTTGAGCGGGAGTTCACCTCTGAAGCAGCCAAAGTGAGATGCGTTACCAGAACCCTGGAAGGGATGGCAGCAGATTGGGTGGTGACTTTGTACAATGATAACTCCCCCCATCTGCAAACCCTCGATGCTTTCATGACTGCATTGAGGAGAAGGTTTGAGGACCCTCTGGCAGAGAGAAAGGCCAGAATCAGAATGAAGACCCTAGTCCAAGGGGGGAGATCGGTGGCAGACTACACCCAAGAATTCAGGCAGCTGGCATACCACATCCGAGGTTGGTCCCAGGGGGCCCTGGTGGAAGCCTACAAAGATGGCTTAAATGAAGATGTATACCACACGTGCATCTCCAGAAGGGATCCACGTGAGTTACACTCATGGTACTTGCTGGCGGAAGAGGTGGACATTGATCTAGCCAGAAACAGACGCAGAGGAGGTCCCGCCTGGAGAAAACCGCTCCCCCCCCGTCTCCGAGAGACCTCAGGGCCCCAACTGAGAGGGATGGCAGCAGGAGCCAAGACCACGGCATGTTTCCGTTGTGGAAAGGAGGGCCACCGGATGGTGGATTGTCGAGTAAAGGTGAACCCACCGAAAGCGCGGGACCCCGGGAGGAAGCCAAAAAACCCCTCAACCAAACCCCGCGAGACCGGGCTGAAGACAGGAGAGGTTGTAGAGGTCACCCTTTCGGCAGGAGAGGAGCTGGGACCTCCAACCCCACTCGACGAGAACGAGACAGATTCGGAAGATGACGTCCCGGTCAGTCCTAATCAAGGGCCCATGACCATCCCAATAAAGTTAAGGCGGCCCACCTCGGGGACTGAGGGAGTGATGATGGCCTTACTGGACTCGGGGTGCACGAGGTGTGTAATTAACATGAAAGTGGTTAAGGGGATGGGCATTGGACTGAGAACTTTAAAAACGCCCATATCCTTTTGCCAACTGGATGGGTCGGTGGCGGGAGGTTGCCCCGCACGTTTTGTAACCGAACCCCTAGAGATGACCATGGGAAACCATCATGAGACCCTGTGCTTTATTGTGGCCCCTGGGATGGAAAAGCCTCTAATATTGGGACTACCATGGCTTCGGAAGTGGAATCCCCATGTAAACTGGAGAGAGGGGTGGATACGTATCCGCACCGATCGGCCACCGGAAGGGGAGGAGCAACCCTATCCGGAAGGGGAGGAGGAATCCCATCCGAAGTCCCAGGCACCCGCCGAGATAGCTTCTACGGGTGCCGAACACGTGGAAGGAGAGGAGAAAATCCCGAAGGAGTATTGGGACTTAAGAGAGGTGTTTAGTGAAGAGGCTTCCGACGAGCTCCCCCCACATCGGTCGACCGATTGTAGCATTGAATTCCTGCCGGGGGTGACGCTCCCGAAACCGAAGATGTATCCGATGACACCGGGGGAGTTGGAGGAATTGAGGGTGTTTATCGACAAGAACTTGAAACGGGGTTTCATCACGCCTGCCAGACCTTGAGTGGCGGCCCCTGTGATGTTCCGCGAGAAGAAAGATGGCTCCAAACGTCTGGTAGTTGACTATAGAAACCTGAACACAGTATCTGTAGAGAACATGTACCCCCTCCCTCTGATGAAGGACATGTTAGCCCACCTGGCAAAGGGGAAGATTTTCACAAAGCTGGACTTGAGGGAGGCATACTACCGAATCCGGATAAAGGAGGGAGACGAGTGGAAGACTGCGTTCAACTGCCCAATGGGTTGTTTCCAGTTCAATGTTCTCCCTTTCGGCTTACAGTGGGCGCCTGCTGTTTTCATGCAATTGATCAATCAAGTGCTTCACGAACATTTATACAAAGGGGTTCTGGTATACCTTGATGATATTCTTATCTACACGGAGACAAGAAACGACCACGTGAAGTTGGTACGCTCTGTGTTGCACAAGCTGAGGGCCGCCAAACTGTACGCCAAACTATCCAAATGTGAGTTCCATCAAGAAAAAATCGACTACTTGGGATATTGTATCTCCCCCGAAGGCATTGAAATGGACCCAGAAAAGGTGCGAGCCGTTTTGGACTGGGCCCCACCGAAAACTCGTAAACAGCTTCAAAGTTTTCTGGGATTTGCCAATTTTTACCGCCAATTCATCCCGTCTTTTGCAAAAATAGCTATGCCCATCACCAACCTCCTAAAAACAAAGGGGGAATTGAAACCAAAGCCCAGTCAACCATTGAATTGGACTATGGAGTGCCAAGCTGCATTTGAAAAACTTAAGAGACTTTTTGCTGCAGAACCAATACTGAAACACCCCAACATGGACGCCCCTTTCATGATCCAAGCTGATGCAAGCGATGTAGCAGTGGGGGCAGTCTTACTCCAATTGAACGAGAAGGGGACACTATAACTATGCGCTTACACTTCTCGTAAATTCACTGAGACTGAAAGGAGATGGGCCGTTTGGGAGAAGGAAGCATTTGCAGTCCGTTGGGCTTTATTAGCTTGGAGGCATTTTCTGGAAGGAGCGAAACACCCATTTGAAGTGTGGACCGACCATAAAAACTTAGAAGCTTTAAAGACCCCTCGGAAACTATCCCCTAAACAAGTTAGGTGGGCTCAGTTCTTCAAGCGATTCAACTTCTCCTTGAAATATATCCCAGGGGGAAAAAATTTTATGGCAGATGCTTTGTCTAGAATGCCTCAATACAACAGTATCCGAAAAGAAGTGATAAGGCCAATCGTATCCACTACACAACTGGCTGCCCCTGTAGTTACCCGCACACACAAAAGAAACCAGGAGAGGGATCTACCTACTGATCTGATGGAACAGTTTAAGGAGGCTTTGAAGACAGATGAGTGGTTTCTAGCAAATGCGAATAACTGCACCATTCGAGATGGCCTAGCCTGGATGGGGGCGAAATTGTATGTACCACAAACCCTGAGAAGCCATGTCTTGCAACAAACCCATGATTCCAAAGTGGCTGGTCATTTTGGTTTTGTGAAGACCTTACATTTGGTGAAACGACAGTTTTGGTGGCCTTCCTTGAAAAAGGACATTGAGACTTATGTGGCGAGATTTGCGCCTCAGCAAAAAGACCGCCGGGTAAGCCACCAGGACTGTTACAGAATGTGGCCAGACCAACTGCCCCTTGGAAGGAAATTTCCATGGATTTTATAGTAGATCTACCTGAAAGCAATGGACACACGGTCATTTGGGTGGTGACTGACTTGTTTTCCAAACAAGCTCATTTCATTCCTTGCTCAAAGATCCCTTCGGCGAAAACCTTAGCCAGACTCTTCATTCTTCATGTTTACCGATTGCATGGTGTACCTGAACGTGTAGTTTCTGATCGAGGAGTCCAATTTACCTCGAATTTCTGGAGGGAATTTCTGAAGTTAATAGGCTCCACCCAAAGCTTAAGCTCCACCCACCATCCCCAAACTAATGGAGCCTGCGAGAGGACTAACGGGGTACTAGAGCAATATCTCCGATGCTACATAAATTTTCAACAAGACAACTGGATGGATCTGTTACCTTTTGCGGAGGTGGTGTATAATAACTCTGTTCACAGTAGTACGGGTATCACCCCTTTCAAAATAGCAACGGGGCAAGATTTTGTACCCATACCTGAACTGCCTGGTGAAAACCCAACTGTCCAGTCATTGAGTGATTGGATATCTCAGCTTCAACTTAATTGGCCAGTTGTCCGCAAAGCTTTGGATGAGGCGCACCAATCTCATAAGAAATTTGCTGACAGAAAACGAGCTCCGCAGATGTCATATCAAGTGGGCGATAAAGTATTCCTTTCGACCAAGTATTTACAAACTACCCAAAAATCAAAGAAGTTGGGTCCTAAGTATGTAGGACATTTCCCCATTGAGAGGATTATAAATCCTGTAACTGTTCAACTGACTTTACCAAAGACTCTTCGTCGTATTCATCCTGTTTTCCATGTTAGTTTGTTGAAACCAGAACGTACCTGTGCCTTGAGACCGATCCAATCTGATCCCCCTGTGCCAATATTAATTGAGGGGGAACAACATTTCAAAATTAAAGAAATTCTGGACTCTAGAAAATGGAGGGGTCGTACCCAATACCTTGTAGCTTGGAAAAATTTTCCTCCGTCCCATTCTGAGTGGGTAAATGAAAAGGACCTTAGGGCTCCTGACCTGTTAAAGAAATTTCATGCCAAATATCCTGATAAACCATAGAGATGTACATTAATGTTAACATGTAACTATTTTGCTTTTCTTTCAGGGACTTATGTCCTTCTTCTAGGGGGTCCGAATGTCAGCCTCAAGATACCTTCCCCTTCTACCTTTCTGCTAAGATACCTTCCCCTTCTACCTTTCTGCTATTGTTTCATTATTTATCTCGGCTGTCATGGCAATGGTGGGAGGGGGGATTTTATATGGGAAGAAAGCTGGAGGTGTTTGCATTCCTTGCTGGGCTAGCAAGGGGAGGGGGATTCTTGTCTTTAACTTTCCGTTTCTTGGCTATTTTTTTCCTCTTTTGCGCAACTGCGAACTTTTATCAAAATATGTCAAGGTCATTTGACAAGACGTCTCATCACCATCTGGAGATGACCACATGAGCTGTTTCAAAAGTTTTAATTGGAAGAATCATTTGAACTTTGGGGGGTGGGAGCAAACCTATTTCTTTCTATGTGCATTCTACCCGCCAATTTCTCAGTTTCGGAATTGCTTTGTAGCTACCACTTTATTTCCCAGTAAAAGGATAACTTTGCTCTACACCATGGAGTCTGAGTATTTCTTTCTTGGGATCTAGAAGGAGCGGAGCCGGACAGAAAAGCTTAGTTTTGAAATCCGAGCTGTGCTTCAAAAGTTATGTATTCCTATTAAATTGAATTCTACCTTCCATTTTGAAATATGCCTTGGGATAACTCCACAGGAAAAGATCGCACAGGAAAATCATGTGGAGTTTCAATGTTTTCCACCCCGTGGAACATAACACTGAGCTTAATTTTGAAATCCGAGCTGTGCTTCAAAAGTTATGTATTTGTAATAAACTGAATTCTACCTTCCATTTGAAATATGCCTTGGGATAAATTCCCCCTGGAAAGCTCGCACAGGAAAATCTTGTGGATTTTCAATGTTTTCCAGCCTATGGAACATAAAAATGAGCTAAATTGTGAAATCCGAGCTCTGTTTCAAAAGTTATGTATTCCTACTAAATTGAATTCTACCATCCATTTTGAGACATGCCTTGGGGTAACTTCTGAGGAAATGCTAGCATCCAAATATCATATGGATTGTCAATGTTTTCCAGGCCAAAGAAAATGAATATGAGTTTAATTTTGAAATCCGAGATGTGCTTCAAAAGTTATGTATTCCTACTAAATTGAATTTTACCTTTCATTTGGAAATATGCCTTGGGGGAAACTTCTGAGGAAATGCTAGCATCCAAGTATCATGTGGAATGTCAATGTTTTCCAGGCCAAAGAAAATGAAAAAGAGTTTAGTTTTGAAATACGAGCTGTTCTTCAAAAGTTATGTATTCCAACTAAATTGAATTCTACGTTCCATTTTGAAATATGCCTTGGGATAACTCCACAGGAAAAGCTCGCACAGGAAAATCATGTGGAGTTTGAATGTTTTCCACCCCGTGGAACATAAAACTGAGCTTAATTTTGAAATCCGAGCTCCGCTTCAAAAGTTATGTATTCCTACTAAATTGAATTCTACCATCCATTTTGAGATATGCCTTGGGGTAACTTCTGAGGAAATGCTTGCATCCAAATATCATATGGATTGCAAATGTTTTCCAGCCCAAAGAAAATGAGAATGAGCTTAGTTTTGAAATGCGAGCTGTGCTTCAAAAGTTATGTATTCCTACTAAATTGAATTCTACCATCCATTTTGAGATATGCCTTGGGGTAACTTCTGAGGAAATGCTTGCATCCAAATATCATGTGGATTGTAAATGTTTTCCAGCCCAAAGAAAATGAGAATGAGCTTAATTTTGAAATCCGAGCTCCGCTTCAAAAGTTATGTATTCCTACTAAATTGAATTCTACCATCCATTTTGAGATATGCCTTGGGGTAACTTCTGAGGAAATGCTTGCATCCAAATATCATGCGGATTGTAAATGTTTCCCATCCCAAAGAACATCAAAATGAGCTTAGTTTTGAAATCCGAGCTCTGCTTCAAAAGTTATGTATTCCTACTAAATTAAATTCTACCATCCATTTTGAGAAATGCCTTGGGGTAACTACTGAGGAAATGCTTGCATCCAAATATCATGTGGATTGTCAATGTTTCCCATCCCAAAGAACATCAAAATGAGCTTAGTTTTGAAATCCGAGCTGTGCTTCAAAAGTTATGTGTTCCTACTAAATTGAATTCTACGTTCCATTTGGAAATATGCCTTGGGGGAAACTTCTGAGGAAATGCTAGCATCCAAGTATCATGTGGAATGTCAATGTTTTCCAGGCCAAAGAAAATGAAAAAGAGTTTAGTTTTGAAATCCGAGCTGTTCTTCAAAAGTTATGTATTCCAACTAAATTGAATTCTACGTTCCATTTTGAAATATGCCTTGGGATAACTCCACAGGAAAAGCTCGCACAGGAAAATCATGTGGCGTTTGAATGTTTTCCACCCCGTGGAACATAAAACTGAGCTTAATTTTGAAATCCGAGCTCCGCTTCAAAAGTTATGTATTCCTACTAAATTGAATTCTACCATCCATTTTGAGATATGCCTTGGGGTAACTTCTGAGGAAATGCTTGCATCCAAATATCATGTGGATTGTAAATGTTTTCCAGCCCAAAGAAAATGAGAATGAGCTTAGTTTTGAAATGCGAGCTGTGCTTCAAAAGTTATGTATTCCTACTAAATTGAATTCTACCATCCATTTTGAGATATGCCTTGGGGTAACTTCTGAGGAAATGCTTGCATCCAAATATCATGTGGATTGTAAATGTTTTCCAGCCCAAAGAAAATGAGAATGAGCTTAATTTTGAAATCCGAGCTCCGCTTCAAAAGTTATGTATTCCTACTAAATTGAATTCTACCATCCATTTTGAGATATGCCTTGGGGTAACTTCTGAGGAAATGCTTGCATCCAAATATCATGCGGATTGTAAATGTTTCCCATCCCAAAGAACATCAAAATGAGCTTAGTTTTGAAATCCGAGCTCTGCTTCAAAAGTTATGTATTCCTACTAAATTAAATTCTACCATCCATTTTGAGAAATGCCTTGGGGTAACTACTGAGGAAATGCTTGCATCCAAATATCATGTGGATTGTCAATGTTTCCCATCCCAAAGAACATCAAAATGAGCTTAGTTTTGAAATCCGAGCTGTGCTTCAAAAGTTATGTGTTCCTACTAAATTGAATTCTACGTTCCATTTTGAAATATGCCTTGGGATAACTCCACAGGAAAAGCTCGCACAGGAAAATCATGTGGAGTTTCAATGTTTTCCACCCCGTGGAACATAAAACTGAGCTTAATTTTGAAATCCGAGCTGTGCTTCAAAAGTTATGTATTCCTACAAAACTGAATTCTACCTTCCATTTGAAATATGCCTTGGGGTAACTTCTGAGGAAATGCTAGCATCCAAGTATCATTTGGATTTTCAATATTTTCCCCCCTGTAGAACATGAAAATGAGCTTAATTGTGAAATCCGAGCTCTGCTTCAAAAGTTATGTATTCCTACTAAATTGAATTCTACCTTCCATTTTGAAATATGCCTTGGGGGTAACTTATGAGGAAATGCTAGCATGCAAGAATCATGTGGATTGTCAATGTTTTCCAGGCCAAAGAAAATGAAAATGAGTTTAGTTTTGAAATCCGAGCTGTGCTTCAAAAGTTATGTATTCCTTCTAAATTGAATTCTACCTTCCATTTTGAAATATGCCTTGGGGGTAACTTATGAGGAAATGCTAGCATCCAAGAATCATGTGGATTGTCAATGTTTTCCAGGCCAAAGAAAATGAAAATGAGTTTAGTTTTGAAATCCGAGCTGTGCTTCAAAAGTTATGTATTCCAACTAAATTGAATTCTACGTTCCATTTTGAAATATGCCTTGGGGTAACTTCTGAGGAAATGCTTACATCCAAATATCATGCGGATTGTAAATGTTTCCCATCCCAAAGAACATCAAAATGAGCTTAGTTTTGAAATACGAGCTCTGCTTCAAAAGTTATGTATTCCTACTAAATTGAATTCTACCATGCATTTTGAGAAATGCCTTGGGGTAAATTCTGAGGAAATGCTTGCATCCAAATATCATGTGGATTGTCAATGTTTCCCATCCCAAAGAACATCAAAATGAGCTTAGTTTTGATATCCGAGCTGTGCTTCAAAAGTTATGTGTTCCTACTAAATTGAATTCTACGTTCCATTTTGAAATATGCCTTGGGATAACTCCACAGGAAAAGCTCGCACAGGAAAATCATGTGGAGTTTCAATGTTTTCCACCCCGTGGAACATAAAACTGAGCTTAATTTTGAAATCCGAGCTCTGCTTCAAAAGTTATGTATTCCTACTAAATTGAATTCTACCTTCCATTTTGAAATATGCCTTGGGGTAACTTCTGAGGAAATGCTTACATCCAAATATCATGCGGATTGTAAATGTTTCCCATCCCAAAGAACATCAAAATGAGCTTAGTTTTGAAATACGAGCTCTGCTTCAAAAGTTATGTATTCCTACTAAATTGAATTCTACCATGCATTTTGAGAAATGCCTTGGGGTAAATTCTGAGGAAATTCTTGCATCCAAATATCATGTGGATTGTCAATGTTTCCCATCCCAAAGAACATCAAAATGAGCTTAGTTTTGATATCCGAGCTGTGCTTCAAAAGTTATGTGTTCCTACTAAATTGAATTCTACGTTCCATTTTGAAATATGCCTTGGGATAACTCCACAGGAAAAGCTCGCACAGGAAAACCATGTGGAGTTTGAATGTTTTCCACCCCGTGGAACATAAAACTGAGCTTAATTTTGAAATCCGAGCTCCGCTTCAAAAGTTATGTATTCCTACTAAATTGAATTCTACCATCCATTTTGAGATATGCCTTGGGGTAACTTCTGAGGAAATGCTTGCATCCAAATATCATATGGATTGTAAATGTTTTCCAGCCCAAAGAAAATGAGAATGAGCTTAGTTTTGAAATGCGAGCTGTGCTTCAAAAGTTATGTATTCCTACTAAATTGAATTCTACCATCCATTTTGAGATATGCCTTGGGGTAACTTCTGAGGAAATGCTTGCATCCAAATATCATGTGGATTGTAAATGTTTTCCAGCCCAAAGAAAATGAGAATGAGCTTAATTTTGAAATCCGAGCTCCGCTTCAAAAGTTATGTATTCCTACTAAATTGAATTCTACCATCCATTTTGAGATATGCCTTGGGGTAACTTCTGAGGAAATGCTTGCATCCAAATATCATGCGGATTGTAAATGTTTCCCATCCCAAAGAACATCAAAATGAGCTTAGTTTTGAAATCCGAGCTCTGCTTCAAAAGTTATGTATTCCTACTAAATTAAATTCTACCATCCATTTTGAGAAATGCCTTGGGGTAACTACTGAGGAAATGCTTGCATCCAAATATCATGTGGATTGTCAATGTTTCCCATCCCAAAGAACATCAAAATGAGCTTAGTTTTGAAATCCGAGCTGTGCTTCAAAAGTTATGTGTTCCTACTAAATTGAATTCTACGTTCCATTTGGAAATATGCCTTGGGGGAAACTTCTGAGGAAATGCTAGCATCCAAGTATCATGTGGAATGTCAATGTTTTCCAGGCCAAAGAAAATGAAAAAGAGTTTAGTTTTGAAATCCGAGCTGTTCTTCAAAAGTTATGTATTCCAACTAAATTGAATTCTACGTTCCATTTTGAAATATGCCTTGGGATAACTCCACAGGAAAAGCTCGCACAGGAAAATCATGTGGAGTTTGAATGTTTTCCACCCCGTGGAACATAAAACTGAGCTTAATTTTGAAATCCGAGCTCCGCTTCAAAAGTTATGTATTCCTACTAAATTGAATTCTACCATCCATTTTGAGATATGCCTTGGGGTAACTTCTGAGGAAATGCTTGCATCCAAATATCATGTGGATTGTAAATGTTTTCCAGGCCAAAGAAAATGAATATGAGTTTAGTTTTGAAATCCGAGCTGTGCTTCAAAAGTTATGTATTCCTTCTAAATTGAATTCTACCTTCCATTTTGAAATATGCCTTGGGGGTAACTTATGAGGAAATGCTAGCATCCAAGAATCATGTGGATTGTCAATGTTTTCCAGGCCAAAGAAAATGAAAATGAGTTTAGTTTTGAAATCCGAGCTGTGCTTCAAAAGTTATGTATTCCAACTAAATTGAATTCTACGTTCCATTTTGAAATATGCCTTGGGGTAACTTCTGAGGAAATGCTTACATCCAAATATCATGCGGATTGTAAATGTTTCCCATCCCAAAGAACATCAAAATGAGCTTAGTTTTGAAATACGAGCTCTGCTTCAAAAGTTATGTATTCCTACTAAATTGAATTCTACCATGCATTTTGAGAAATGCCTTGGGGTAAATTCTGAGGAAATGCTTGCATCCAAATATCATGTGGATTGTCAATGTTTCCCATCCCAAAGAACATCAAAATGAGCTTAGTTTTGATATCCGAGCTGTGCTTCAAAAGTTATGTGTTCCTACTAAATTGAATTCTACGTTCCATTTTGAAATATGCCTTGGGATAACTCCACAGGAAAAGCTCGCACAGGAAAATCATGTGGAGTTTCAATGTTTTCCACCCCGTGGAACATAAAACTGAGCTTAATTTTGAAATCCGAGCTGTGCTTCAAAAGTTATGTATTCCTACAAAACTGAATTCTACCTTCCATTTGAAATATGCCTTGGGGTAACTTCTGAGGAAATGCTAGCATCCAAGTATCATTTGGATTTTCAATATTTTACCCCCTGTAGAACATGAAAATGAGCTTAATTGTGAAATCCGAGCTCTGCTTCAAAAGTTATGTATTCCTACTAAATTGAATTCTACCTTCCATTTTGAAATATGCCTTGGGATAACTTCTGAGGAAATGCTAGCATCCAAATATCATGTGGATTGTCAATGTTTTCCAGGCCAAAGAAAATGAAAATGAGTTTAGTTTTGAAATCCGAGCTGTGCTTCAAAAGTTATGTATTCCTTCTAAATTGAATTCTAACTTCCATTTTGAAATATGCCTAGGGGGTAACTTATGAGGAAATGCTAGCATCCAAGAATCATGTGGATTGTCAATGTTTTCCAGGCAAAAGAAAATGAAAATGAGTTTAGTTTTGAAATCTGAGCTGTGCTTCAAAAGTTATGTATTCCAACTAAATTGAATTCTACGTTCCATTTTGAAATATGCCTTGGGATAACTCCACAGGAAAAGCTCGCACAGGAAAATCATGTGGAGTTTGAATGTTTTCCACCCCGTGGAACATAAAACTGAGCTTAATTTTGAAATCCGAGCTCCGCTTCAAAAGTTATGTATTCCTACTAAATTGAACTCTACCATCCATTTTGAGATATGCCTTGGGGTAACTTCTGAGGAAATGCTTGCATCCAAATATCATGTGGATTGTAAATGTTTTCCAGCCCAAAGAAAATGAGAATGAGCTTAGTTTTGAAATCCGAGCTGTGCTTCAAAAGTTATGTATTCGTACTAAACTGAATTTTACCTTCCATTTGAAACATGCCTTGGGATAAATTCCCCCTCGAAAGCTCGCACAGGAAAATCTTGTGGATTTTCAATGTTTTCCAGCCTATGGAACATGAAAAAGAGCTAAATTGTGAAATCCGAGCTCTGTTTCAAAAGTTATGTATTCCTACTAAATTGAATTCTACCATCCATTTTGAGATATGCCTTGGGGTAACTTCTGAGGAAATGCTAGAATCCAAATATCATGTGGATTGTCACTGTTTCCCATCCCAAAGAACATGAAAATGAGCTTAGTTTTGAAATCCGAGCTGTGGTTCAAAAGTTATGTATTCCTACTAAATTGAATTCTACCTTCCATTTTGAAATATGCCTTGGAATAACTCCAGAGGAAAAGCTCGCACAGGAAAATCATGTGGAGTTTCAATGTTTTCCACACCGTGGAAAATAAAAATGCGCTTAATTGTGAAATCCGAGCTCTGCTTCAAAAGTTATGTATTCCAACTAAATTGAATTCTAACATCCATTTTGAAATATGCCTTCGGGGTAACTTCGGAGGAAATGCTAGCATCCAAATATCATGTGGATTGTCAATGTTTTCCAGTCCAAATAAAATGAAAATGAGCTTAGTTTTGAAATCCGAGCTGTGCTTCAAAAGTTATGTATTCCTACTAAATTGAATTCTACATTCCATTTTGAAATATGCCTTGGGATAACTCCACAGGAAAAGTCCACACAGGAAAATCATGTGGAGTTTCAATGTTTTCCACACCGTGGAACATAAAAATGTGCTTAAATGTGAAATCCGAGCTCTGCTTCAAAAGTTATGTATTCCTACTAAATTGAATTCTCCCTTCCATTTTGAAATATGCCTTGGGACAACTCCACAGGAAAAGCTGGCACATGAAAATCATTTGGATTTTCAATGTTTTCAACCCCGTGGAACATAAAAATGAGCTTAATTGTGAAATCCGAGCTCTGCTTCAAGAGTTATGTGTTCCTACTAAACTGAATTCTACCTTCCATTTGAAATATGCCTTGGGATAAATTCCCCCTGGAAAGCTCGCACATGAAAATCTTGTGGATTTTCAATGTTTTCCAGCCTATGGAACATGAAAAAGAGCTTAATTGTGAAATCCGAGCTCTGCTTCAAAAGTTATGTATTCCTACTAAATTGAATTCTACCTTCCATTTTGAAATATGCCTTGGGATAACTCTACAGGAAAAACTCGCAATTGAAAATCATGTGGAGTTTCAATGTTTTCCACCCCATGGAACATAACACTGAGCTTAATTATGAAATCCGAGCTGTGCTTCAAAAGTTATGAGTTCCTACTCAACTGAATTCTACCATCCATTTGAAATATGCCTTGGGATAAATTCCCCCTGGAGAGCTCGCATATGAAAATCTTGTGGATTTTCAATGTTTTCCAGCCTATAGAACATGAAAATGAGCTTAATTGTGAAATCCGAGCTCTGCTTCAAAAGTTATGTATTCCTACTGAATTGAATTCTATCATCCATTTTGAGATATGCCTTGGGGAAACTTCTGAGGAAATGCTAGCATCCAAATATCATGTGGATTGTCAGTGTTTCCCATCCCAAAGAACATAAAAATGAGCTTAGTTTTGAAATCCGAGCTGTGCTTCAAAAGTTATGTATTCCTACTAAATTGAATTCTGCCTTCCATTTTGAAATATGCCTTGGAATAACTCCACAGGAAATGCTCATACACAAAAATCATGTGGAGTTTCAATGCTTTCCCCCCATAGAACATGAAAATGACCTTAATTGTGAAATCCGAGCTCTGCTTCAAAAGTTATGTATTCCTACTAAATTGAATTCTACCATCCATTTTGAGATATGCCTTGGGGTAACTTCTGAGGAAATGCTAGCATCCAAATATCATGTGGATTGTCAATGTTTCCCATCCCAAAGAACATAAAAATGAGCTTAGTTTTGAAATCCGAGCTGTGCTTCAAAAGTTATGTATTCCTACTAAATTGAATTCTGCCTTCCATTTTGAAATATGCCTTGGAATAACTCCACAGGAAATGCTCATACACAAAAATCATGTGGAGTTTCAATGCTTTCCCCCCATAGAACATGAAAATGACCTTAATTGTGAAATCCGAGCTCTGCTTCAAAAGTTATGTATTCCTTCTAAATTGAATTCTACCTTCCAAGTTGAAATATGCCTTGGGATAACTAAATAGGAAAAGCTCGCACAGGAAAATCTTGTGGAATTTCAATGTTTTCCACCCCGTGGAACAAAACACTGAGCTTAATTTTGAAATCCGAGCTGTGCTTCAAAAGTTATGCATTCGTACTAACCTGAATTCTACCTTCCATTTAAAATATGCCTTGGGATAAATTCCCCCTGGAAAGCTCGCACAGGAAAATCTTGTGGATTTTCAATGTTTTCCAGCCTATGGAACATGAAAATGAGCTTAATTGTGAAATCCAAGCTCTGCTTCAAAAGTTATGTATTCCTACTAAATTGAATTCTACCTTCCATTTTGAAATATGCCTTGGGGGTAACTTCTGAGGAAATGCTAGCATCCAAATATCATCTGGATTGTCAATGCTTTCCAGCCCAAAGAAAATGATAATGTCAGCCTCAAGATACCTTCCCCTTCTACCTTTCTGCTAAGATACCTTCCCCTTCTACCTTTCTGCTATTGTTTCATTATTTCTCTCGGCTGTCATGGCAACGGTGGGAGGGGGGATTTTATATGGGAAGAAAGCTGGAGGTGTTTGCATTCCTTGCTGGGCTAGCAAGGGGAGGGGGATTCTTGTCTTTAACTTTCCGTTTCTTGGCTATTTTTTTCCTCTTTTGCGCAACTGCGAACTTTTATCAAAATATGTCAAGGTCATTTGACAAGACGTCTCATCACCATCTGGAGATGACCACATGAGCTGTTTCAAAAGTTTTAATTGGAAGAATCATTTGAACTTTGGGGGGTGGGAGCAAACCTATTTCTTTCTATGTGCATTCTACCCGCCAATTTCTCAGTTTCGGAATTGCTTTGTAGCTACCACTTTATTTCCCAGTAAAAGGATAACTTTGCTCTACACCATGGAGTCTGAGTATTTCTTTCTTGGGATCTAGAAGGAGCGCAGCCTGACATTATTCCGAAACAGACACATCAACCCACCCGGAGAAAAACAGCAAGTTTTCTTCCGAGGGGGTTTCATCCCATGTCGTCTCCAACCGGCGATGAAGAGGATCAGGGAGCTACGGGGGGCAGCCGATGCTGCTTCCGGAGGCGTCGGTGGCTGACCTGCTGGCCGAATTGACTCTGGAAGAAACCCCAGCTGAGATGCCCAGATGGTCGTTGGGGGTTGGTTGGAGAGACCCTGAAGACCCCCCTCCTCCCAGGATCACTGTAAGATGAAAAGGTGCGAGGGGACGGCTATGGCAGGAGGGGGAGTAGATGGAAGGCAAGCTGGATCAAGCCGAGAAATTCTCTATGGATGTTCCTGAGGAGCCTGGCACAACTCAAAGGTATGAGGGGGAAGAGGGAGTGAGATCAGCCTGGGGGAGCCAAGCTACCTCTACCCCCCTTGCCCAGCTTCCGCCAGCGCAGCCGCCCGCTGCCGCCCGGGGAGCCCCAGCAATAAGAGTGGCTCCTGGAAGACGCCACCTGCCCTCCCTAGATGTAAAGTTTGGAGGAAATCCCAGAGATTTGGGATTTTTCCTGGTACAAGTTGGGAGTTTTATGGCAGAATTTGAGCGGGAGTTCACCTCTGAAGCAGCCAAAGTGAGATGCGTTACCAGAACCCTGGAAGGGATGGCAGCAGATTGGGTGGTGACTTTGTACAATGATAACTCCCCCCATCTGCAAACCCTCGATGCTTTCATGACTGCATTGAGGAGAAGGTTTGAGGACCCTCTGGCAGAGAGAAAGGCCAGAATCAGAATGAAGACCCTAGTCCAAGGGGGGAGATCGGTGGCAGACTACACCCAAGAATTCAGGCAGCTGGCATACCACATCCGAGGTTGGTCCCAGGGGGCCCTGGTGGAAGCCTACAAAGATGGCTTAAATGAAGATGTATACCACACGTGCATCTCCAGAAGGGATCCACGTGAGTTACACTCATGGTACTTGCTGGCGGAAGAGGTGGACATTGATCTAGCCAGAAACAGACGCAGAGGAGGTCCCGCCTGGAGAAAACCGCTCCCCCCCCGTCTCCGAGAGACCTCAGGGCCCCAACTGAGAGGGATGGCAGCAGGAGCCAAGACCACGGCATGTTTCCGTTGTGGAAAGGAGGGCCACCGGATGGTGGATTGTCGAGTAAAGGTGAACCCACCGAAAGCGCGGGACCCCGGGAGGAAGCCAAAAAACCCCTCAACCAAACCCCGCGAGACCGGGCTGAAGACAGGAGAGGTTGTAGAGGTCACCCTTTCGGCAGGAGAGGAGCTGGGACCTCCAACCCCACTCGACGAGAACGAGACAGATTCGGAAGATGACGTCCCGGTCAGTCCTAATCAAGGGCCCATGACCATCCCAATAAAGTTAAGGCGGCCCACCTCGGGGACTGAGGGAGTGATGATGGCCTTACTGGACTCGGGGTGCACGAGGTGTGTAATTAACATGAAAGTGGTTAAGGGGATGGGCATTGGACTGAGAACTTTAAAAACGCCCATATCCTTTTGCCAACTGGATGGGTCGGTGGCGGGAGGTTGCCCCGCACGTTTTGTAACCGAACCCCTAGAGATGACCATGGGAAACCATCATGAGACCCTGTGCTTTATTGTGGCCCCTGGGATGGAAAAGCCTCTAATATTGGGACTACCATGGCTTCGGAAGTGGAATCCCCATGTAAACTGGAGAGAGGGGTGGATACGTATCCGCACCGATCGGCCACCGGAAGGGGAGGAGCAACCCTATCCGGAAGGGGAGGAGGAATCCCATCCGAAGTCCCAGGCACCCGCCGAGATAGCTTCTACGGGTGCCGAACACGTGGAAGGAGAGGAGAAAATCCCGAAGGAGTATTGGGACTTAAGAGAGGTGTTTAGTGAAGAGGCTTCCGACGAGCTCCCCCCACATCGGTCGACCGATTGTAGCATTGAATTCCTGCCGGGGGTGACGCTCCCGAAACCGAAGATGTATCCGATGACACCGGGGGAGTTGGAGGAATTGAGGGTGTTTATCGACAAGAACTTGAAACGGGGTTTCATCACGCCTGCCAGACCTTGAGTGGCGGCCCCTGTGATGTTCCGCGAGAAGAAAGATGGCTCCAAACGTCTGGTAGTTGACTATAGAAACCTGAACACAGTATCTGTAGAGAACATGTACCCCCTCCCTCTGATGAAGGACATGTTAGCCCACCTGGCAAAGGGGAAGATTTTCACAAAGCTGGACTTGAGGGAGGCATACTACCGAATCCGGATAAAGGAGGGAGACGAGTGGAAGACTGCGTTCAACTGCCCAATGGGTTGTTTCCAGTTCAATGTTCTCCCTTTCGGCTTACAGTGGGCGCCTGCTGTTTTCATGCAATTGATCAATCAAGTGCTTCACGAACATTTATACAAAGGGGTTCTGGTATACCTTGATGATATTCTTATCTACACGGAGACAAGAAACGACCACGTGAAGTTGGTACGCTCTGTGTTGCACAAGCTGAGGGCCGCCAAACTGTACGCCAAACTATCCAAATGTGAGTTCCATCAAGAAAAAATCGACTACTTGGGATATTGTATCTCCCCCGAAGGCATTGAAATGGACCCAGAAAAGGTGCGAGCCGTTTTGGACTGGGCCCCACCGAAAACTCGTAAACAGCTTCAAAGTTTTCTGGGATTTGCCAATTTTTACCGCCAATTCATCCCGTCTTTTGCAAAAATAGCTATGCCCATCACCAACCTCCTAAAAACAAAGGGGGAATTGAAACCAAAGCCCAGTCAACCATTGAATTGGACTATGGAGTGCCAAGCTGCATTTGAAAAACTTAAGAGACTTTTTGCTGCAGAACCAATACTGAAACACCCCAACATGGACGCCCCTTTCATGATCCAAGCTGATGCAAGCGATGTAGCAGTGGGGGCAGTCTTACTCCAATTGAACGAGAAGGGGACACTATAACTATGCGCTTACACTTCTCGTAAATTCACTGAGACTGAAAGGAGATGGGCCGTTTGGGAGAAGGAAGCATTTGCAGTCCGTTGGGCTTTATTAGCTTGGAGGCATTTTCTGGAAGGAGCGAAACACCCATTTGAAGTGTGGACCGACCATAAAAACTTAGAAGCTTTAAAGACCCCTCGGAAACTATCCCCTAAACAAGTTAGGTGGGCTCAGTTCTTCAAGCGATTCAACTTCTCCTTGAAATATATCCCAGGGGGAAAAAATTTTATGGCAGATGCTTTGTCTAGAATGCCTCAATACAACAGTATCCGAAAAGAAGTGATAAGGCCAATCGTATCCACTACACAACTGGCTGCCCCTGTAGTTACCCGCACACACAAAAGAAACCAGGAGAGGGATCTACCTACTGATCTGATGGAACAGTTTAAGGAGGCTTTGAAGACAGATGAGTGGTTTCTAGCAAATGCGAATAACTGCACCATTCGAGATGGCCTAGCCTGGATGGGGGCGAAATTGTATGTACCACAAACCCTGAGAAGCCATGTCTTGCAACAAACCCATGATTCCAAAGTGGCTGGTCATTTTGGTTTTGTGAAGACCTTACATTTGGTGAAACGACAGTTTTGGTGGCCTTCCTTGAAAAAGGACATTGAGACTTATGTGGCGAGATTTGCGCCTCAGCAAAAAGACCGCCGGGTAAGCCACCAGGACTGTTACAGAATGTGGCCAGACCAACTGCCCCTTGGAAGGAAATTTCCATGGATTTTATAGTAGATCTACCTGAAAGCAATGGACACACGGTCATTTGGGTGGTGACTGACTTGTTTTCCAAACAAGCTCATTTCATTCCTTGCTCAAAGATCCCTTCGGCGAAAACCTTAGCCAGACTCTTCATTCTTCATGTTTACCGATTGCATGGTGTACCTGAACGTGTAGTTTCTGATCGAGGAGTCCAATTTACCTCGAATTTCTGGAGGGAATTTCTGAAGTTAATAGGCTCCACCCAAAGCTTAAGCTCCACCCACCATCCCCAAACTAATGGAGCCTGCGAGAGGACTAACGGGGTACTAGAGCAATATCTCCGATGCTACATAAATTTTCAACAAGACAACTGGATGGATCTGTTACCTTTTGCGGAGGTGGTGTATAATAACTCTGTTCACAGTAGTACGGGTATCACCCCTTTCAAAATAGCAACGGGGCAAGATTTTGTACCCATACCTGAACTGCCTGGTGAAAACCCAACTGTCCAGTCATTGAGTGATTGGATATCTCAGCTTCAACTTAATTGGCCAGTTGTCCGCAAAGCTTTGGATGAGGCGCACCAATCTCATAAGAAATTTGCTGACAGAAAACGAGCTCCGCAGATGTCATATCAAGTGGGCGATAAAGTATTCCTTTCGACCAAGTATTTACAAACTACCCAAAAATCAAAGAAGTTGGGTCCTAAGTATGTAGGACATTTCCCCATTGAGAGGATTATAAATCCTGTAACTGTTCAACTGACTTTACCAAAGACTCTTCGTCGTATTCATCCTGTTTTCCATGTTAGTTTGTTGAAACCAGAACGTACCTGTGCCTTGAGACCGATCCAATCTGATCCCCCTGTGCCAATATTAATTGAGGGGGAACAACATTTCAAAATTAAAGAAATTCTGGACTCTAGAAAATGGAGGGGTCGTACCCAATACCTTGTAGCTTGGAAAAATTTTCCTCCGTCCCATTCTGAGTGGGTAAATGAAAAGGACCTTAGGGCTCCTGACCTGTTAAAGAAATTTCATGCCAAATATCCTGATAAACCATAGAGATGTACATTAATGTTAACATGTAACTATTTTGCTTTTCTTTCAGGGACTTATGTCCTTCTTCTAGGGGGTCCGAATGTCAGCCTCAAGATACCTTCCCCTTCTACCTTTCTGCTAAGATACCTTCCCCTTCTACCTTTCTGCTATTGTTTCATTATTTATCTCGGCTGTCATGGCAATGGTGGGAGGGGGGATTTTATATGGGAAGAAAGCTGGAGGTGTTTGCATTCCTTGCTGGGCTAGCAAGGGGAGGGGGATTCTTGTCTTTAACTTTCCGTTTCTTGGCTATTTTTTTCCTCTTTTGCGCAACTGCGAACTTTTATCAAAATATGTCAAGGTCATTTGACAAGACGTCTCATCACCATCTGGAGATGACCACATGAGCTGTTTCAAAAGTTTTAATTGGAAGAATCATTTGAACTTTGGGGGGTGGGAGCAAACCTATTTCTTTCTATGTGCATTCTACCCGCCAATTTCTCAGTTTCGGAATTGCTTTGTAGCTACCACTTTATTTCCCAGTAAAAGGATAACTTTGCTCTACACCATGGAGTCTGAGTATTTCTTTCTTGGGATCTAGAAGGAGCGGAGCCGGACAGAAAAGCTTAGTTTTGAAATCCGAGCTGTGCTTCAAAAGTTATGTATTCCTATTAAATTGAATTCTACCTTCCATTTTGAAATATGCCTTGGGATAACTCCACAGGAAAAGCTCGCACAGGAAAATCATGTGGAGTTTCAATGTTTTCCACCCCGTGGAACATAACACTGAGCTTAATTTTGAAATCCGAGCTGTGCTTCAAAAGTTATGTATTTGTAATAAACTGAATTCTACCTTCCATTTGAAATATGCCTTGGGATAAATTCCCCCTGGAAAGCTCGCACAGGAAAATCTTGTGGATTTTCAATGTTTTCCAGCCTATGGAACATGAAAATGAGCTAAACTGTGAAATCCGAGCTCTGCTTCAAAAGTTATGTATTCCTACTAAATTGAATTCTACCTTCCATTTGAAATATGCCTTTGGATAAATTCCCCCTGGAAAGCTCGCACAGGAAAATCTTGTGGATTTTCAATGTTTTCCAGCCTATGGAACATGAAAATGAGCTAAATTGTGAAATCCGAGCTCTGTTTCAAAAGTTATGTATTCCTACTAAATTGAATTCTACCATCCATTTTGAGACATGCCTTGGGGTAACTTCTGAGGAAATGCTAGCATCCAAATATCATATGGATTGTCAATGTTTTCCAGGCCAAAGAAAATGAATATGAGTTTAATTTTGAAATCCGAGATGTGCTTCAAAAGTTATGTATTCCTACTAAATTGAATTTTACCTTTCATTTGGAAATATGCCTTGGGGGAAACTTCTGAGGAAATGCTAGCATCCAAGTATCATGTGGAATGTCAATGTTTTCCAGGCCAAAGAAAATGAAAAAGAGTTTAGTTTTGAAATCCGAGCTGTTCTTCAAAAGTTATGTATTCCAACTAAATTGAATTCTACGTTCCATTTTGAAATATGCCTTGGGATAACTCCACAGGAAAAGCTCGCACAGGAAAATCATGTGGAGTTTGAATGTTTTCCACCCCGTGGAACATAAAACTGAGCTTAATTTTGAAATCCGAGCTCCGCTTCAAAAGTTATGTATTCCTACTAAATTGAATTCTACCATCCATTTTGAGATATGCCTTGGGGTAACTTCTGAGGAAATGCTTGCATCCAAATATCATATGGATTGCAAATGTTTTCCAGCCCAAAGAAAATGAGAATGAGCTTAGTTTTGAAATGCGAGCTGTGCTTCAAAAGTTATGTATTCCTACTAAATTGAATTCTACCATCCATTTTGAGATATGCCTTGGGGTAACTTCTGAGGAAATGCTTGCATCCAAATATCATGTGGATTGTAAATGTTTTCCAGCCCAAAGAAAATGAGAATGAGCTTAATTTTGAAATCCGAGCTCCGCTTCAAAAGTTATGTATTCCTACTAAATTGAATTCTACCATCCATTTTGAGATATGCCTTGGGGTAACTTCTGAGGAAATGCTTGCATCCAAATATCATGCGGATTGTAAATGTTTCCCATCCCAAAGAACATCAAAATGAGCTTAGTTTTGAAATCCGAGCTCTGCTTCAAAAGTTATGTATTCCTACTAAATTAAATTCTACCATCCATTTTGAGAAATGCCTTGGGGTAACTACTGAGGAAATGCTTGCATCCAAATATCATGTGGATTGTCAATGTTTCCCATCCCAAAGAACATCAAAATGAGCTTAGTTTTGAAATCCGAGCTGTGCTTCAAAAGTTATGTGTTCCTACTAAATTGAATTCTACGTTCCATTTTGAAATATGCCTTGGGATAACTCCACAGGAAAAGCTCGCACAGGAAAATCATGTGGAGTTTCAATGTTTTCCACCCCGTGGAACATAAAACTGAGCTTAATTTTGAAATCCGAGCTGTGCTTCAAAAGTTATGTATTCCTACAAAACTGAATTCTACCTTCCATTTGAAATATGCCTTGGGGTAACTTCTGAGGAAATGCTAGCATCCAAGTATCATTTGGATTTTCAATATTTTCCCCCCTGTAGAACATGAAAATGAGCTTAATTGTGAAATCCGAGCTCTGCTTCAAAAGTTATGTATTCCTACTAAATTGAATTCTACCTTCCATTTTGAAATATGCCTTGGGGGTAACTTATGAGGAAATGCTAGCATCCAAGAATCATGTGGATTGTCAATGTTTTCCAGGCCAAAGAAAATGAAAATGAGTTTAGTTTTGAAATCCGAGCTGTGCTTCAAAAGTTATGTATTCCTTCTAAATTGAATTCTACCTTCCATTTTGAAATATGCCTTGGGGGTAACTTATGAGGAAATGCTAGCATCCAAGAATCATGTGGATTGTCAATGTTTTCCAGGCCAAAGAAAATGAAAATGAGTTTAGTTTTGAAATCCGAGCTGTGCTTCAAAAGTTATGTATTCCAACTAAATTGAATTCTACGTTCCATTTTGAAATATGCCTTGGGGTAACTTCTGAGGAAATGCTTACATCCAAATATCATGCGGATTGTAAATGTTTCCCATCCCAAAGAACATCAAAATGAGCTTAGTTTTGAAATACGAGCTCTGCTTCAAAAGTTATGTATTCCTACTAAATTGAATTCTACCATGCATTTTGAGAAATGCCTTGGGGTAAATTCTGAGGAAATTCTTGCATCCAAATATCATGTGGATTGTCAATGTTTCCCATCCCAAAGAACATCAAAATGAGCTTAGTTTTGATATCCGAGCTGTGCTTCAAAAGTTATGTGTTCCTACTAAATTGAATTCTACGTTCCATTTTGAAATATGCCTTGGGATAACTCCACAGGAAAAGCTCGCACAGGAAAACCATGTGGAGTTTGAATGTTTTCCACCCCGTGGAACATAAAACTGAGCTTAATTTTGAAATCCGAGCTCCGCTTCAAAAGTTATGTATTCCTACTAAATTGAATTCTACCATCCATTTTGAGATATGCCTTGGGGTAACTTCTGAGGAAATGCTTGCATCCAAATATCATATGGATTGTAAATGTTTTCCAGCCCAAAGAAAATGAGAATGAGCTTAGTTTTGAAATGCGAGCTGTGCTTCAAAAGTTATGTATTCCTACTAAATTGAATTCTACCATCCATTTTGAGATATGCCTTGGGGTAACTTCTGAGGAAATGCTTGCATCCAAATATCATGTGGATTGTAAATGTTTTCCAGCCCAAAGAAAATGAGAATGAGCTTAATTTTGAAATCCGAGCTCCGCTTCAAAAGTTATGTATTCCTACTAAATTGAATTCTACCATCCATTTTGAGATATGCCTTGGGGTAACTTCTGAGGAAATGCTTGCATCCAAATATCATGCGGATTGTAAATGTTTCCCATCCCAAAGAACATCAAAATGAGCTTAGTTTTGAAATCCGAGCTCTGCTTCAAAAGTTATGTATTCCTACTAAATTAAATTCTACCATCCATTTTGAGAAATGCCTTGGGGTAACTACTGAGGAAATGCTTGCATCCAAATATCATGTGGATTGTCAATGTTTCCCATCCCAAAGAACATCAAAATGAGCTTAGTTTTGAAATCCGAGCTGTGCTTCAAAAGTTATGTGTTCCTACTAAATTGAATTCTACGTTCCATTTGGAAATATGCCTTGGGGGAAACTTCTGAGGAAATGCTAGCATCCAAGTATCATGTGGAATGTCAATGTTTTCCAGGCCAAAGAAAATGAAAAAGAGTTTAGTTTTGAAATCCGAGCTGTTCTTCAAAAGTTATGTATTCCAACTAAATTGAATTCTACGTTCCATTTTGAAATATGCCTTGGGATAACTCCACAGGAAAAGCTCGCACAGGAAAATCATGTGGAGTTTGAATGTTTTCCACCCCGTGGAACATAAAACTGAGCTTAATTTTGAAATCCGAGCTCCGCTTCAAAAGTTATGTATTCCTACTAAATTGAATTCTACCATCCATTTTGAGATATGCCTTGGGGTAACTTCTGAGGAAATGCTTGCATCCAAATATCATGTGGATTGTAAATGTTTTCCAGGCCAAAGAAAATGAATATGAGTTTAGTTTTGAAATCCGAGCTGTGCTTCAAAAGTTATGTATTCCTTCTAAATTGAATTCTACCTTCCATTTTGAAATATGCCTTGGGGGTAACTTATGAGGAAATGCTAGCATCCAAGAATCATGTGGATTGTCAATGTTTTCCAGGCCAAAGAAAATGAAAATGAGTTTAGTTTTGAAATCCGAGCTGTGCTTCAAAAGTTATGTATTCCAACTAAATTGAATTCTACGTTCCATTTTGAAATATGCCTTGGGGTAACTTCTGAGGAAATGCTTACATCCAAATATCATGCGGATTGTAAATGTTTCCCATCCCAAAGAACATCAAAATGAGCTTAGTTTTGAAATACGAGCTCTGCTTCAAAAGTTATGTATTCCTACTAAATTGAATTCTACCATGCATTTTGAGAAATGCCTTGGGGTAAATTCTGAGGAAATGCTTGCATCCAAATATCATGTGGATTGTCAATGTTTCCCATCCCAAAGAACATCAAAATGAGCTTAGTTTTGATATCCGAGCTGTGCTTCAAAAGTTATGTGTTCCTACTAAATTGAATTCTACGTTCCATTTTGAAATATGCCTTGGGATAACTCCACAGGAAAAGCTCGCACAGGAAAATCATGTGGAGTTTCAATGTTTTCCACCCCGTGGAACATAAAACTGAGCTTAATTTTGAAATCCGAGCTGTGCTTCAAAAGTTATGTATTCCTACAAAACTGAATTCTACCTTCCATTTGAAATATGCCTTGGGGTAACTTCTGAGGAAATGCTAGCATCCAAGTATCATTTGGATTTTCAATATTTTACCCCCTGTAGAACATGAAAATGAGCTTAATTGTGAAATCCGAGCTCTGCTTCAAAAGTTATGTATTCCTACTAAATTGAATTCTACCTTCCATTTTGAAATATGCCTTGGGATAACTTCTGAGGAAATGCTAGCATCCAAATATCATGTGGATTGTCAATGTTTTCCAGGCCAAAGAAAATGAAAATGAGTTTAGTTTTGAAATCCGAGCTGTGCTTCAAAAGTTATGTATTCCTTCTAAATTGAATTCTAACTTCCATTTTGAAATATGCCTAGGGGGTAACTTATGAGGAAATGCTAGCATCCAAGAATCATGTGGATTGTCAATGTTTTCCAGGCAAAAGAAAATGAAAATGAGTTTAGTTTTGAAATCTGAGCTGTGCTTCAAAAGTTATGTATTCCAACTAAATTGAATTCTACGTTCCATTTTGAAATATGCCTTGGGATAACTCCACAGGAAAAGCTCGCACAGGAAAATCATGTGGAGTTTGAATGTTTTCCACCCCGTGGAACATAAAACTGAGCTTAATTTTGAAATCCGAGCTCCGCTTCAAAAGTTATGTATTCCTACTAAATTGAACTCTACCATCCATTTTGAGATATGCCTTGGGGTAACTTCTGAGGAAATGCTTGCATCCAAATATCATGTGGATTGTAAATGTTTTCCAGCCCAAAGAAAATGAGAATGAGCTTAGTTTTGAAATCCGAGCTGTGCTTCAAAAGTTATGTATTCGTACTAAACTGAATTTTACCTTCCATTTGAAACATGCCTTGGGATAAATTCCCCCTCGAAAGCTCGCACAGGAAAATCTTGTGGATTTTCAATGTTTTCCAGCCTATGGAACATGAAAAAGAGCTAAATTGTGAAATCCGAGCTCTGTTTCAAAAGTTATGTATTCCTACTAAATTGAATTCTACCATCCATTTTGAAATATGCCTTGGGATAACTTCTGAGGAAATGCTAGCATCCAAATATCATGTGGATTGTCAATGTTTTCCAGGCCAAAGAAAATGAAAATGAGTTTAGTTTTGAAATCCGAGCTGTGCTTCAAAAGTTATGTATACCAACTAAATTGAATTCTACGTTCCATTTTGAAATATGCCTTGGGATAACTCCACAGGAAAAGCTCGCACAGGAAAATCATGTGGAGTTTCAATGTTTTCCACCCCGTGGAACATAAAACTGAGCTTAATTTTGAAATCCGAGCTGTGCTTCAAAAGTTATGTATTCCTACAAAACTGAATTCTACCTTCCATTTGAAATATGCCTTGGGGTAACTGCTGAGGAAATGCTAGCATCCAAGTATCATTTGGATTTTCAATATTTTCCCCCCTGTAGAACATGAAAATGAGCTTAATTGTGAAATCCGAGCTCTGCTTCAAAAGTTATGTATTCCTACTAAATTGAATTCTACCTTCCATTTTGAAATATGCCTTGGGATAACTTCTGAGGAAATGCTAGCATCCAAATATCATGCGGATTGTAAATGTTTCCCATCCCAAAGAACATCAAAATGAGCTTAGTTTTGAAATCCGAGCTCTGCTTCAAAAGTTATGGATTCCTACTAAATTAAATTCCACCATCCATTTTGAGAAATGCCTTGGGGTAACTACTGAGGAAATGCTTGCATCCAAATATCATGTGGATTGTCAATGTTTCCCATCCCAAAGAACATCAAAATGAGCTTAGTTTTGAAATCCGAGCTGTGCTTCAAAAGTTATATGTTCCTACTAAATTGAATTCTACGTTCCATTTTGAAATATGCCTTGGGATAACTCCACAGGAAAAGCTCGCACAGGAAAATCATGTGGAGTTTCAGTGTTTTCCACCCCGTGGAACATAAAACTGAGCTTAATTTTGAAATCCGAGCTCCGCTTCAAAAGTTATGTATTCCTACTAAATTGAATTCTACCATCCATTTTGAGATATGCCTTGGGGTAACTTCTGAGGAAATGCTTGCATCCAAATATCATGTGGATTGTAAATGTTTTCCAGCCCAAAGAAAATGAGAATGAGCTGAGTTTTGAAATCCGAGCTGTGCTTCAAAAGTTATGTATTCGTACTAAACTGAATTTTACCTTCCATTTGAAACATGCCTTGGGATAAATTCCCCCTCAAAAGCTCGCACAGGAAAATCTTGTGGATTTTCAATGTTTTCCAGCCTATGGAACATGAAAAAGAGCTAAATTGTGAAATCCGAGCTCTGTTTCAAAAGTTATGTATTCCTACTAAATTGAATTCTACCATCCATTTTGAAATATGCCTTGGGATAACTTCTGAGGAAATGCTTGCATCCAAATATCATGTGGATTGTCAATGTTTCCCATCCCAAAGAACATCAAAATGAGCTTAGTTTTGAAATCCGAGCTGTGCTTCAAAAGTTATATGTTCCTACTAAATTGAATTCTACGTTCCATTTTGAAATATGCCTTGGGATAACTCCACAGGAAAAGCTCGCACAGGAAAATCATGTGGAGTTTCAATGTTTTCCACCCCGTGGAACATAAAACTGAGCTTAATTTTGAAATCCGAGCTGTGCTTCAAAAGTTATGTATTCCTACAAAACTGAATTCTACCTTCCATTTGAAATATGCCTTGGGGTAACTTCTGAGGAAATGCTAGCATCCAAGTATCATTTGGATTTTCAATATTTTCCCCCCTGTAGAACATGAAAATGAGCTTAATTGTGAAATCCGAGCTCTGCTTCAAAAGTTATGTATTCCTACTAAATTGAATTCTACCTTCCATTTTGAAATATGCCTTGGGATAACTTCTGAGGAAATGCTAGCATCCAAATATCATGTGGATTGTCAATGTTTTCCAGGCCAAAGAAAAAGAAAATGAAAATGAGTTTAGTTTTGAAATCCGAGCTGTGCTTCAAAAGTTATGTATTCCTTCTAAATTGAATTCTACCTTCCATTTTGAAATATGCCTTGGGGGTAACTTATGAGGAAATGCTAGCATCCAAGAATCATGTGGATTGTCAATGTTTTCCAGGCCAAAGAAAATGAAAATGAGTTTAGTTTTGAAATCCGAGCTGTACTTCAAAAGTTATGTATTCCAACTAAATTGAATTCTACCATCCATTTTGAAATATGCCTTGGGATAACTCCACAGGAAAAGCTCGCACAGGAAAATCATGTGGAGTTTCAATGTTTTCCACCCCGTGGAACATAAAACTGAGCTTAATTTTGAAATCCGAGCTCTGCTTCAAAAGTTATGTATTCCAACTAAATTGAATTCTACCTTCCATTTTGAAATATGCCTTGGGGTAACTTCTGAGGAAATGCTTACATCCAAATATCATGCGGATTGTAAATGTTTCCCATCCCAAAGAACATCAAAATGAGCTTAGTTTTGAAATACGAGCTCTGCTTCAAAAGTTATGTATTCCTACTAAATTGAATTCTACCATCCATTTTGAGATATGCCTTGGGGTAACTTCTGAGGAAATGCTTGCATCCAAATATCATGTGGATTGTAAATGTTTTCCAGCCCAAAGAAAATGAGAATGAGCTTAGTTTTGAAATCTGAGCTGTGCTTCAAAAGTTATGTATTCGTACTAAACTGAATTTTACCTTCCATTTGAAACATGCCTTGGGATAAATTCCCCCTCGAAAGCTCGCACAGGAAAATCTTGTGGATTTTCAATGTTTTCCAGCCTATGGAACATGAAAAAGAGCTAAATTGTGAAATCCGAGCTCTGTTTCAAAAGTTATGTATTCCTACTAAATTGAATTCTACCATCCATTTTGAAATATGCCTTGGGATAACTTCTGAGGAAATGCTAGCATCCAAATATCATGTGGATTGTCAATGTTTTCCAGGCCAAAGAAAATGAAAATGAGTTTAGTTTTGAAATCCGAGCTGTGCTTCAAAAGTTATGTATTCCAACTAAATTGAATTCTACGTTTCATTTTGAAATATGCCTTGAGATAAATTCCCCCTGGAAACCTTGCACACGAAAATCATGTGGATTTTCAATGTTTTCCACCTCATAGAACATAAAAATGAGCTTAATTTTTAAATCCGAGCTCTGCTTCAAAAGTTATGTATTCCAATTAAAATGAATTCTACCTTCCATTTGAAATATGCCTTGGGATAAATTACCCCTGGAAAGCAAGCACAGGAAAATCATGTGGATTTTCAATTTTTTCCAACATATAGAACATGAAAATGAGCTTAATTGTGATTTCCGAGCTCTGCTTCAAAAGTTATGTGTTCCTACTAAATTGAATTCTACCATCCATTTTGAAATATGCCTTGGGGTAACTTCTGAGGAAATGCTAGCATTCAAATATCATGTGGATTGTCAATGTTTTCCAGCCCAAAGAAAATGAAAATGAGCTTAGTTTTGAAATCCGAGCTCTGCTTCAAAAGTTATGTATTCCTACTAAATTGAATTCTACCTTCCATTTTGAAATATGCCTTGGGGTAACTTCTGAGGAAATGCTAGCATCCAAGAATCATGTGGATTGTCAATGTTTTCCAGGCCA
This sequence comes from Hydrophis major, assembly GCA_033807585.1. Classification (NCBI taxonomy): domain Eukaryota; kingdom Metazoa; phylum Chordata; class Lepidosauria; order Squamata; family Elapidae; genus Hydrophis; species Hydrophis major. The sequence continues at coordinate 120,128 of JAUCBL010000225.1, forward strand.
AAGAAAATGAAAATGAGTTTAGTTTTGAAATCCGAGCTGTGTTCAAAAGTTATGTATTCCAACTAAATTGAATTCTACGTTCCATTTTGAAATATGCCTTGGGATAACTCCACAGGAAAAGCTCGCACAGGAAAATCATGTGGAGTTTCAATGTTTTCCACCCCGTGGAACATAAAACTGAGCTTAATTTTGAAATCCGAGCTGTGCTTCAAAAGTTATGTATTCCTACTAAATTGAATTCTACCTTCCATTTTGAAATATGCCTTGGGGTAACTTCTGAGGAAATGCTTACATCCAAATATCATGCGGATTGTAAATGTTTCCCATCCCAAAGAACATCAAAATGAGCTTAGTTTTGAAATACGAGCTCTGCTTCAAAAGTTATGTATTCCTACTAAATTGAATTCTACCTTCCATTTTGAGAAATGCCTTGGGGTAAATTCTGAGGAAATGCTTGCATCCAAATATCATGTGGATTGTCAATGTTTCCCATCCCAAAGAACATCAAAATGAGCTTAGTTTTGATATCCGAGCTGTGCTTCAAAAGTTATGTGTTCCTACTAAATTGAATTCTACGTTCCATTTTGAAATATGCCTTGGGATAACTCCACAGGAAAAGCTCACACAGGAAAATCATGTGGAGTTTCAATGTTTTCCACCCCGTGGAACATAAAACTGAGCTTAATTTTGAAATCCGAGCTCCACTTCAAAAGTTATGTATTCCTACTAAATTGAATTCTACCATCCATTTTGAGATATGCCTTGGGGTAACTTCTGAGGAAATGCTTGCATCCAAATATCATGTGGATTGTAAATGTTTTCCAGCCCAAAGAAAATGAGAATGAGCTTAGTTTTGAAATCCGAGCTGTGCTTCAAAAGTTATGTATTCCTACTAAACTGAATTCTACCTTCCATTTGAAATATGCCTTGGGATAAATTCCCCCTGGAAAGCTCGCACAGGAAAATCTTGTGGATTTTCAATGTTTTCCAGCCTATGGAACATGAAAATGAGCTAAATTGTGAAATCCGAGCTCTGTTTCAAAAGTTATGTATTCCTACTAAATTGAATTCTACCATCCATTTTGAGACATGCCTTGGGGTAACTTCTGAGGAAATGCTAGCATCCAAATATCAGGTGGATTGTCAATGTTTTCCAGGCCAAAGAAAATGAAAATGAGTTTAGTTTTGAAATCCGAGCTGTGCTTCAAAAGTTATGTATTCCTTCTAAATTGAATTCTACCTTCCATTTTTAAATATGCCTTGGGGGTAACTTATGAGGAAATGCTAGCATCCAAGTATCATGTGGATTGTCAATGTTTCCCATCCCAAAGAACATCAAAATGAGCTTAGTTTTGAAATCCGAGCTGTGCTTCAAAAGTTATGTATTCCTACTAAATTGAATTCTACGTTCCATTTTGAAATATGCCTTGGGATAACTCCACATGGAAGGCTCGCACATGAAAATCTTGTGGATTTTCAATGTTTTTCAGCCCATAGAACATGAAAATGAGGTTAATTTTGAAATCCGAGCTCTGCTTCAAAAGTTATGTATTCCTACTAAATTGAATTCTACGTTCCATTTTGAAATATGCCTTGGGATAACTCCACATGGAAGGCTCGCACATGAAAATCTTGTGGATTTTCAATGTTTTTCAGCCCATAGAACATCAAAATGAGCTTAGTTTTGAAATCCGAGCTGTGCTTCAAAAGTTATGTATTCCTACTAAATTGAATTCTACCTTCCATTTGAAATATGCCTTGGGATAACTGCACATAGAAAGCTCGCACATGAAAATCTTGTGGATTGTCAATGTTTTTCATCCCACAGAACATGAAAATGAGCCTAATTTTTATATCCGAGCTGTGCTTCAAAAGTTATGTATTCCTACTAAACTGAATTCTACCTTCCATTTGAAATATGCCTTGAGATAAATTCCCCCTGGAAACCTTGCACACGAAAATTTTGTGGATTTTCAATGTTTTCCAGCCTATAGAACATGAAAATGAGCTTAATTGTGAAATCCGAGCTCTGCTTTAAAAGTTATGTATTCCTACTAAATTGAATTCTACCATCCATTTTGAGATATGCCTTGGGGAAACTTCTGAGGAAATGCTAAGCATCCAAATATAATGTGGATTGTCAATGTTATCCATCCCAAAGAACATGAAAATGAGCTTAGTTTTGAAATCCGAGCTGTGCTTCAAAAGTTATGTATTCCTACTAAATTGAATTCTACCTTCCCTTTGAAATATGCCTTGGGGTAACTTCTGAGGAAATGCTAGCATCCAAGTATCATTTGGATTTTCAATATTTTACCCCCTGTAGAACATGAAAATGAGCTTAATTGTGAAATCCGAGCTCTGCTTCAAAAGTTATGTATTCCTACTAAATTGAATTCTACCTTCCATTTTGAAATATGCCTTGGGATAACTTCTGAGGAAATGCTAGCATCCAAATATCATGTGGATTGTCAATGTTTTCCAGGCCAAAGAAAATGAAAATGAGTTTAGTTTTGAAATCCGAGCTGTGCTTCAAAAGTTATGTATTCCAACTAAATTGAATTCTACGTTCCATTTTGAAATATGCCTTGGGATAACTCCACAGGAAAAGCTCGCACAGGAAAATCATGTGGAGTTTGAATGTTTTCCACCCCGTGGAACATAAAACTGAGCTTAATTTTGAAATCCGAGCTCCGCTTCAAAAGTTATGTATTCCTACTAAATTGAATTCTACCATCCATTTTGAGATATGCCTTGGGGTAACTTCTGAGGAAATGCTTGCATCCAAATATCATGTGGATTGTAAATGTTTTCCAGCCCAAAGAAAATGAGAATGAGCTTAGTTTTGAAATCCGAGCTGTGCTTCAAAAGTTATGTATTCGTACTAAACTGAATTTTACCTTCCATTTGAAACATGCCTTGGGATAAATTCCCCCTCGAAAGCTCGCACAGGAAAATCTTGTGGATTTTCAATGTTTTCCAGCCTATGGAACATGAAAAAGAGCTAAATTGTGAAATCCGAGCTCTGTTTCAAAAGTTATGTATTCCTACTAAATTGAATTCTACCATCCATTTTGAAATATGCCTTGGGATAACTTCTGAGGAAATGCTAGCATCCAAATATCATGTGGGTTGTCAATGTTTTCCAGGCCAAAGAAAATGAAAATGAGTTTAGTTTTGAAATCCGAGCTGTGCTTCAAAAGTTATGTATACCAACTAAATTGAATTCTACGTTCCATTTTGAAATATGCCTTGGGATAACTCCACAGGAAAAGCTCGCACAGGAAAATCATGTGGAGTTTCAATGTTTTCCACCCCGTGGAACATAAAACTGAGCTTAATTTTGAAATCCGAGCTGTGCTTCAAAAGTTATGTATTCCTACAAAACTGAATTCTACCTTCCATTTGAAATATGCCTTGGGGTAACTTCTGAGGAAATGCTAGCATCCAAGTATCATTTGGATTTTCAATATTTTCCCCCCTGTAGAACATTAAAATGAGCTTAATTGTGAAATCCGAGCTCCGCTTCAAAAGTTATGTATTCCTACTAAATTGAATTCTACCATCCATTTTGAGATATGCCTTGGGGTAACTTCTGAGGAAATGCTTGCATCCAAATATCATGTGGATTGTAAATGTTTTCCAGGCCAAAGAAAATGAATATGAGTTTAGTTTTGAAATCCGAGCTGTGCTTCAAAAGTTATGTATTCCTTCTAAATTGAATTCTACCTTCCATTTTGAAATATGCCTTGGGGGTAACTTATGAGGAAATGCTAGCATCCAAGAATCATGTGGATTGTCAATGTTTTCCAGGCCAAAGAAAATGAAAATGAGTTTAGTTTTGAAATCCGAGCTGTGCTTCAAAAGTTATGTATTCCAACTAAATTGAATTCTACGTTCCATTTTGAAATATGCCTTGGGGTAACTTCTGAGGAAATGCTTACATCCAAATATCATGCGGATTGTAAATGTTTCCCATCCCAAAGAACATCAAAATGAGCTTAGTTTTGAAATACGAGCTCTGCTTCAAAAGTTATGTATTCCTACTAAATTGAATTCTACCATGCATTTTGAGAAATGCCTTGGGGTAAATTCTGAGGAAATGCTTGCATCCAAATATCATGTGGATTGTCAATGTTTCCCATCCCAAAGAACATCAAAATGAGCTTAGTTTTGATATCCGAGCTGTGCTTCAAAAGTTATGTGTTCCTACTAAATTGAATTCTACGTTCCATTTTGAAATATGCCTTGGGATAACTCCACAGGAAAAGCTCGCACAGGAAAATCATGTGGAGTTTCAATGTTTTCCACCCCGTGGAACATAAAACTGAGCTTAATTTTGAAATCCGAGCTGTGCTTCAAAAGTTATGTATTCCTACAAAACTGAATTCTACCTTCCATTTGAAATATGCCTTGGGGTAACTTCTGAGGAAATGCTAGCATCCAAGTATCATTTGGATTTTCAATATTTTACCCCCTGTAGAACATGAAAATGAGCTTAATTGTGAAATCCGAGCTCTGCTTCAAAAGTTATGTATTCCTACTAAATTGAATTCTACCTTCCATTTTGAAATATGCCTTGGGATAACTTCTGAGGAAATGCTAGCATCCAAATATCATGTGGATTGTCAATGTTTTCCAGGCCAAAGAAAATGAAAATGAGTTTAGTTTTGAAATCCGAGCTGTGCTTCAAAAGTTATGTATTCCTTCTAAATTGAATTCTAACTTCCATTTTGAAATATGCCTAGGGGGTAACTTATGAGGAAATGCTAGCATCCAAGAATCATGTGGATTGTCAATGTTTTCCAGGCAAAAGAAAATGAAAATGAGTTTAGTTTTGAAATCTGAGCTGTGCTTCAAAAGTTATGTATTCCAACTAAATTGAATTCTACGTTCCATTTTGAAATATGCCTTGGGATAACTCCACAGGAAAAGCTCGCACAGGAAAATCATGTGGAGTTTGAATGTTTTCCACCCCGTGGAACATAAAACTGAGCTTAATTTTGAAATCCGAGCTCCGCTTCAAAAGTTATGTATTCCTACTAAATTGAACTCTACCATCCATTTTGAGATATGCCTTGGGGTAACTTCTGAGGAAATGCTTGCATCCAAATATCATGTGGATTGTAAATGTTTTCCAGCCCAAAGAAAATGAGAATGAGCTTAGTTTTGAAATCCGAGCTGTGCTTCAAAAGTTATGTATTCGTACTAAACTGAATTTTACCTTCCATTTGAAACATGCCTTGGGATAAATTCCCCCTCGAAAGCTCGCACAGGAAAATCTTGTGGATTTTCAATGTTTTCCAGCCTATGGAACATGAAAAAGAGCTAAATTGTGAAATCCGAGCTCTGTTTCAAAAGTTATGTATTCCTACTAAATTGAATTCTACCATCCATTTTGAGATATGCCTTGGGGTAACTTCTGAGGAAATGCTAGAATCCAAATATCATGTGGATTGTCACTGTTTCCCATCCCAAAGAACATGAAAATGAGCTTAGTTTTGAAATCCGAGCTGTGGTTCAAAAGTTATGTATTCCTACTAAATTGAATTCTACCTTCCATTTTGAAATATGCCTTGGAATAACTCCAGAGGAAAAGCTCGCACAGGAAAATCATGTGGAGTTTCAATGTTTTCCACACCGTGGAAAATAAAAATGCGCTTAATTGTGAAATCCGAGCTCTGCTTCAAAAGTTATGTATTCCAACTAAATTGAATTCTAACATCCATTTTGAAATATGCCTTCGGGGTAACTTCGGAGGAAATGCTAGCATCCAAATATCATGTGGATTGTCAATGTTTTCCAGTCCAAATAAAATGAAAATGAGCTTAGTTTTGAAATCCGAGCTGTGCTTCAAAAGTTATGTATTCCTACTAAATTGAATTCTACATTCCATTTTGAAATATGCCTTGGGATAACTCCACAGGAAAAGTCCACACAGGAAAATCATGTGGAGTTTCAATGTTTTCCACACCGTGGAACATAAAAATGTGCTTAAATGTGAAATCCGAGCTCTGCTTCAAAAGTTATGTATTCCTACTAAATTGAATTCTCCCTTCCATTTTGAAATATGCCTTGGGACAACTCCACAGGAAAAGCTGGCACATGAAAATCATTTGGATTTTCAATGTTTTCAACCCCGTGGAACATAAAAATGAGCTTAATTGTGAAATCCGAGCTCTGCTTCAAGAGTTATGTGTTCCTACTAAACTGAATTCTACCTTCCATTTGAAATATGCCTTGGGATAAATTCCCCCTGGAAAGCTCGCACATGAAAATCTTGTGGATTTTCAATGTTTTCCAGCCTATGGAACATGAAAAAGAGCTTAATTGTGAAATCCGAGCTCTGCTTCAAAAGTTATGTATTCCTACTAAATTGAATTCTACCTTCCATTTTGAAATATGCCTTGGGATAACTCTACAGGAAAAACTCGCAATTGAAAATCATGTGGAGTTTCAATGTTTTCCACCCCATGGAACATAACACTGAGCTTAATTATGAAATCCGAGCTGTGCTTCAAAAGTTATGAGTTCCTACTCAACTGAATTCTACCATCCATTTGAAATATGCCTTGGGATAAATTCCCCCTGGAGAGCTCGCATATGAAAATCTTGTGGATTTTCAATGTTTTCCAGCCTATAGAACATGAAAATGAGCTTAATTGTGAAATCCGAGCTCTGCTTCAAAAGTTATGTATTCCTACTGAATTGAATTCTATCATCCATTTTGAGATATGCCTTGGGGAAACTTCTGAGGAAATGCTAGCATCCAAATATCATGTGGATTGTCAGTGTTTCCCATCCCAAAGAACATAAAAATGAGCTTAGTTTTGAAATCCGAGCTGTGCTTCAAAAGTTATGTATTCCTACTAAATTGAATTCTGCCTTCCATTTTGAAATATGCCTTGGAATAACTCCACAGGAAATGCTCATACACAAAAATCATGTGGAGTTTCAATGCTTTCCCCCCATAGAACATGAAAATGACCTTAATTGTGAAATCCGAGCTCTGCTTCAAAAGTTATGTATTCCTACTAAATTGAATTCTACCATCCATTTTGAGATATGCCTTGGGGTAACTTCTGAGGAAATGCTAGCATCCAAATATCATGTGGATTGTCAATGTTTCCCATCCCAAAGAACATAAAAATGAGCTTAGTTTTGAAATCCGAGCTGTGCTTCAAAAGTTATGTATTCCTACTAAATTGAATTCTGCCTTCCATTTTGAAATATGCCTTGGAATAACTCCACAGGAAATGCTCATACACAAAAATCATGTGGAGTTTCAATGCTTTCCCCCCATAGAACATGAAAATGACCTTAATTGTGAAATCCGAGCTCTGCTTCAAAAGTTATGTATTCCTTCTAAATTGAATTCTACCTTCCAAGTTGAAATATGCCTTGGGATAACTAAATAGGAAAAGCTCGCACAGGAAAATCTTGTGGAATTTCAATGTTTTCCACCCCGTGGAACAAAACACTGAGCTTAATTTTGAAATCCGAGCTGTGCTTCAAAAGTTATGCATTCGTACTAACCTGAATTCTACCTTCCATTTAAAATATGCCTTGGGATAAATTCCCCCTGGAAAGCTCGCACAGGAAAATCTTGTGGATTTTCAATGTTTTCCAGCCTATGGAACATGAAAATGAGCTTAATTGTGAAATCCAAGCTCTGCTTCAAAAGTTATGTATTCCTACTAAATTGAATTCTACCTTCCATTTTGAAATATGCCTTGGGGGTAACTTCTGAGGAAATGCTAGCATCCAAATATCATCTGGATTGTCAATGCTTTCCAGCCCAAAGAAAATGATAATGTCAGCCTCAAGATACCTTCCCCTTCTACCTTTCTGCTAAGATACCTTCCCCTTCTACCTTTCTGCTATTGTTTCATTATTTCTCTCGGCTGTCATGGCAACGGTGGGAGGGGGGATTTTATATGGGAAGAAAGCTGGAGGTGTTTGCATTCCTTGCTGGGCTAGCAAGGGGAGGGGGATTCTTGTCTTTAACTTTCCGTTTCTTGGCTATTTTTTTCCTCTTTTGCGCAACTGCGAACTTTTATCAAAATATGTCAAGGTCATTTGACAAGACGTCTCATCACCATCTGGAGATGACCACATGAGCTGTTTCAAAAGTTTTAATTGGAAGAATCATTTGAACTTTGGGGGGTGGGAGCAAACCTATTTCTTTCTATGTGCATTCTACCCGCCAATTTCTCAGTTTCGGAATTGCTTTGTAGCTACCACTTTATTTCCCAGTAAAAGGATAACTTTGCTCTACACCATGGAGTCTGAGTATTTCTTTCTTGGGATCTAGAAGGAGCGCAGCCTGACATTATTCCGAAACAGACACATCAACCCACCCGGAGAAAAACAGCAAGTTTTCTTCCGAGGGGGTTTCATCCCATGTCGTCTCCAACCGGCGATGAAGAGGATCAGGGAGCTACGGGGGGCAGCCGATGCTGCTTCCGGAGGCGTCGGTGGCTGACCTGCTGGCCGAATTGACTCTGGAAGAAACCCCAGCTGAGATGCCCAGATGGTCGTTGGGGGTTGGTTGGAGAGACCCTGAAGACCCCCCTCCTCCCAGGATCACTGTAAGATGAAAAGGTGCGAGGGGACGGCTATGGCAGGAGGGGGAGTAGATGGAAGGCAAGCTGGATCAAGCCGAGAAATTCTCTATGGATGTTCCTGAGGAGCCTGGCACAACTCAAAGGTATGAGGGGGAAGAGGGAGTGAGATCAGCCTGGGGGAGCCAAGCTACCTCTACCCCCCTTGCCCAGCTTCCGCCAGCGCAGCCGCCCGCTGCCGCCCGGGGAGCCCCAGCAATAAGAGTGGCTCCTGGAAGACGCCACCTGCCCTCCCTAGATGTAAAGTTTGGAGGAAATCCCAGAGATTTGGGATTTTTCCTGGTACAAGTTGGGAGTTTTATGGCAGAATTTGAGCGGGAGTTCACCTCTGAAGCAGCCAAAGTGAGATGCGTTACCAGAACCCTGGAAGGGATGGCAGCAGATTGGGTGGTGACTTTGTACAATGATAACTCCCCCCATCTGCAAACCCTCGATGCTTTCATGACTGCATTGAGGAGAAGGTTTGAGGACCCTCTGGCAGAGAGAAAGGCCAGAATCAGAATGAAGACCCTAGTCCAAGGGGGGAGATCGGTGGCAGACTACACCCAAGAATTCAGGCAGCTGGCATACCACATCCGAGGTTGGTCCCAGGGGGCCCTGGTGGAAGCCTACAAAGATGGCTTAAATGAAGATGTATACCACACGTGCATCTCCAGAAGGGATCCACGTGAGTTACACTCATGGTACTTGCTGGCGGAAGAGGTGGACATTGATCTAGCCAGAAACAGACGCAGAGGAGGTCCCGCCTGGAGAAAACCGCTCCCCCCCCGTCTCCGAGAGACCTCAGGGCCCCAACTGAGAGGGATGGCAGCAGGAGCCAAGACCACGGCATGTTTCCGTTGTGGAAAGGAGGGCCACCGGATGGTGGATTGTCGAGTAAAGGTGAACCCACCGAAAGCGCGGGACCCCGGGAGGAAGCCAAAAAACCCCTCAACCAAACCCCGCGAGACCGGGCTGAAGACAGGAGAGGTTGTAGAGGTCACCCTTTCGGCAGGAGAGGAGCTGGGACCTCCAACCCCACTCGACGAGAACGAGACAGATTCGGAAGATGACGTCCCGGTCAGTCCTAATCAAGGGCCCATGACCATCCCAATAAAGTTAAGGCGGCCCACCTCGGGGACTGAGGGAGTGATGATGGCCTTACTGGACTCGGGGTGCACGAGGTGTGTAATTAACATGAAAGTGGTTAAGGGGATGGGCATTGGACTGAGAACTTTAAAAACGCCCATATCCTTTTGCCAACTGGATGGGTCGGTGGCGGGAGGTTGCCCCGCACGTTTTGTAACCGAACCCCTAGAGATGACCATGGGAAACCATCATGAGACCCTGTGCTTTATTGTGGCCCCTGGGATGGAAAAGCCTCTAATATTGGGACTACCATGGCTTCGGAAGTGGAATCCCCATGTAAACTGGAGAGAGGGGTGGATACGTATCCGCACCGATCGGCCACCGGAAGGGGAGGAGCAACCCTATCCGGAAGGGGAGGAGGAATCCCATCCGAAGTCCCAGGCACCCGCCGAGATAGCTTCTACGGGTGCCGAACACGTGGAAGGAGAGGAGAAAATCCCGAAGGAGTATTGGGACTTAAGAGAGGTGTTTAGTGAAGAGGCTTCCGACGAGCTCCCCCCACATCGGTCGACCGATTGTAGCATTGAATTCCTGCCGGGGGTGACGCTCCCGAAACCGAAGATGTATCCGATGACACCGGGGGAGTTGGAGGAATTGAGGGTGTTTATCGACAAGAACTTGAAACGGGGTTTCATCACGCCTGCCAGACCTTGAGTGGCGGCCCCTGTGATGTTCCGCGAGAAGAAAGATGGCTCCAAACGTCTGGTAGTTGACTATAGAAACCTGAACACAGTATCTGTAGAGAACATGTACCCCCTCCCTCTGATGAAGGACATGTTAGCCCACCTGGCAAAGGGGAAGATTTTCACAAAGCTGGACTTGAGGGAGGCATACTACCGAATCCGGATAAAGGAGGGAGACGAGTGGAAGACTGCGTTCAACTGCCCAATGGGTTGTTTCCAGTTCAATGTTCTCCCTTTCGGCTTACAGTGGGCGCCTGCTGTTTTCATGCAATTGATCAATCAAGTGCTTCACGAACATTTATACAAAGGGGTTCTGGTATACCTTGATGATATTCTTATCTACACGGAGACAAGAAACGACCACGTGAAGTTGGTACGCTCTGTGTTGCACAAGCTGAGGGCCGCCAAACTGTACGCCAAACTATCCAAATGTGAGTTCCATCAAGAAAAAATCGACTACTTGGGATATTGTATCTCCCCCGAAGGCATTGAAATGGACCCAGAAAAGGTGCGAGCCGTTTTGGACTGGGCCCCACCGAAAACTCGTAAACAGCTTCAAAGTTTTCTGGGATTTGCCAATTTTTACCGCCAATTCATCCCGTCTTTTGCAAAAATAGCTATGCCCATCACCAACCTCCTAAAAACAAAGGGGGAATTGAAACCAAAGCCCAGTCAACCATTGAATTGGACTATGGAGTGCCAAGCTGCATTTGAAAAACTTAAGAGACTTTTTGCTGCAGAACCAATACTGAAACACCCCAACATGGACGCCCCTTTCATGATCCAAGCTGATGCAAGCGATGTAGCAGTGGGGGCAGTCTTACTCCAATTGAACGAGAAGGGGACACTATAACTATGCGCTTACACTTCTCGTAAATTCACTGAGACTGAAAGGAGATGGGCCGTTTGGGAGAAGGAAGCATTTGCAGTCCGTTGGGCTTTATTAGCTTGGAGGCATTTTCTGGAAGGAGCGAAACACCCATTTGAAGTGTGGACCGACCATAAAAACTTAGAAGCTTTAAAGACCCCTCGGAAACTATCCCCTAAACAAGTTAGGTGGGCTCAGTTCTTCAAGCGATTCAACTTCTCCTTGAAATATATCCCAGGGGGAAAAAATTTTATGGCAGATGCTTTGTCTAGAATGCCTCAATACAACAGTATCCGAAAAGAAGTGATAAGGCCAATCGTATCCACTACACAACTGGCTGCCCCTGTAGTTACCCGCACACACAAAAGAAACCAGGAGAGGGATCTACCTACTGATCTGATGGAACAGTTTAAGGAGGCTTTGAAGACAGATGAGTGGTTTCTAGCAAATGCGAATAACTGCACCATTCGAGATGGCCTAGCCTGGATGGGGGCGAAATTGTATGTACCACAAACCCTGAGAAGCCATGTCTTGCAACAAACCCATGATTCCAAAGTGGCTGGTCATTTTGGTTTTGTGAAGACCTTACATTTGGTGAAACGACAGTTTTGGTGGCCTTCCTTGAAAAAGGACATTGAGACTTATGTGGCGAGATTTGCGCCTCAGCAAAAAGACCGCCGGGTAAGCCACCAGGACTGTTACAGAATGTGGCCAGACCAACTGCCCCTTGGAAGGAAATTTCCATGGATTTTATAGTAGATCTACCTGAAAGCAATGGACACACGGTCATTTGGGTGGTGACTGACTTGTTTTCCAAACAAGCTCATTTCATTCCTTGCTCAAAGATCCCTTCGGCGAAAACCTTAGCCAGACTCTTCATTCTTCATGTTTACCGATTGCATGGTGTACCTGAACGTGTAGTTTCTGATCGAGGAGTCCAATTTACCTCGAATTTCTGGAGGGAATTTCTGAAGTTAATAGGCTCCACCCAAAGCTTAAGCTCCACCCACCATCCCCAAACTAATGGAGCCTGCGAGAGGACTAACGGGGTACTAGAGCAATATCTCCGATGCTACATAAATTTTCAACAAGACAACTGGATGGATCTGTTACCTTTTGCGGAGGTGGTGTATAATAACTCTGTTCACAGTAGTACGGGTATCACCCCTTTCAAAATAGCAACGGGGCAAGATTTTGTACCCATACCTGAACTGCCTGGTGAAAACCCAACTGTCCAGTCATTGAGTGATTGGATATCTCAGCTTCAACTTAATTGGCCAGTTGTCCGCAAAGCTTTGGATGAGGCGCACCAATCTCATAAGAAATTTGCTGACAGAAAACGAGCTCCGCAGATGTCATATCAAGTGGGCGATAAAGTATTCCTTTCGACCAAGTATTTACAAACTACCCAAAAATCAAAGAAGTTGGGTCCTAAGTATGTAGGACATTTCCCCATTGAGAGGATTATAAATCCTGTAACTGTTCAACTGACTTTACCAAAGACTCTTCGTCGTATTCATCCTGTTTTCCATGTTAGTTTGTTGAAACCAGAACGTACCTGTGCCTTGAGACCGATCCAATCTGATCCCCCTGTGCCAATATTAATTGAGGGGGAACAACATTTCAAAATTAAAGAAATTCTGGACTCTAGAAAATGGAGGGGTCGTACCCAATACCTTGTAGCTTGGAAAAATTTTCCTCCGTCCCATTCTGAGTGGGTAAATGAAAAGGACCTTAGGGCTCCTGACCTGTTAAAGAAATTTCATGCCAAATATCCTGATAAACCATAGAGATGTACATTAATGTTAACATGTAACTATTTTGCTTTTCTTTCAGGGACTTATGTCCTTCTTCTAGGGGGTCCGAATGTCAGCCTCAAGATACCTTCCCCTTCTACCTTTCTGCTAAGATACCTTCCCCTTCTACCTTTCTGCTATTGTTTCATTATTTATCTCGGCTGTCATGGCAATGGTGGGAGGGGGGATTTTATATGGGAAGAAAGCTGGAGGTGTTTGCATTCCTTGCTGGGCTAGCAAGGGGAGGGGGATTCTTGTCTTTAACTTTCCGTTTCTTGGCTATTTTTTTCCTCTTTTGCGCAACTGCGAACTTTTATCAAAATATGTCAAGGTCATTTGACAAGACGTCTCATCACCATCTGGAGATGACCACATGAGCTGTTTCAAAAGTTTTAATTGGAAGAATCATTTGAACTTTGGGGGGTGGGAGCAAACCTATTTCTTTCTATGTGCATTCTACCCGCCAATTTCTCAGTTTCGGAATTGCTTTGTAGCTACCACTTTATTTCCCAGTAAAAGGATAACTTTGCTCTACACCATGGAGTCTGAGTATTTCTTTCTTGGGATCTAGAAGGAGCGGAGCCGGACAGAAAAGCTTAGTTTTGAAATCCGAGCTGTGCTTCAAAAGTTATGTATTCCTATTAAATTGAATTCTACCTTCCATTTTGAAATATGCCTTGGGATAACTCCACAGGAAAAGCTCGCACAGGAAAATCATGTGGAGTTTCAATGTTTTCCACCCCGTGGAACATAACACTGAGCTTAATTTTGAAATCCGAGCTGTGCTTCAAAAGTTATGTATTTGTAATAAACTGAATTCTACCTTCCATTTGAAATATGCCTTGGGATAAATTCCCCCTGGAAAGCTCGCACAGGAAAATCTTGTGGATTTTCAATGTTTTCCAGCCTATGGAACATGAAAATGAGCTAAACTGTGAAATCCGAGCTCTGCTTCAAAAGTTATGTATTCCTACTAAATTGAATTCTACCTTCCATTTGAAATATGCCTTTGGATAAATTCCCCCTGGAAAGCTCGCACAGGAAAATCTTGTGGATTTTCAATGTTTTCCAGCCTATGGAACATGAAAATGAGCTAAATTGTGAAATCCGAGCTCTGTTTCAAAAGTTATGTATTCCTACTAAATTGAATTCTACCATCCATTTTGAGACATGCCTTGGGGTAACTTCTGAGGAAATGCTAGCATCCAAATATCATATGGATTGTCAATGTTTTCCAGGCCAAAGAAAATGAATATGAGTTTAATTTTGAAATCCGAGATGTGCTTCAAAAGTTATGTATTCCTACTAAATTGAATTTTACCTTTCATTTGGAAATATGCCTTGGGGGAAACTTCTGAGGAAATGCTAGCATCCAAGTATCATGTGGAATGTCAATGTTTTCCAGGCCAAAGAAAATGAAAAAGAGTTTAGTTTTGAAATCCGAGCTGTTCTTCAAAAGTTATGTATTCCAACTAAATTGAATTCTACGTTCCATTTTGAAATATGCCTTGGGATAACTCCACAGGAAAAGCTCGCACAGGAAAATCATGTGGAGTTTGAATGTTTTCCACCCCGTGGAACATAAAACTGAGCTTAATTTTGAAATCCGAGCTCCGCTTCAAAAGTTATGTATTCCTACTAAATTGAATTCTACCATCCATTTTGAGATATGCCTTGGGGTAACTTCTGAGGAAATGCTTGCATCCAAATATCATATGGATTGCAAATGTTTTCCAGCCCAAAGAAAATGAGAATGAGCTTAGTTTTGAAATGCGAGCTGTGCTTCAAAAGTTATGTATTCCTACTAAATTGAATTCTACCATCCATTTTGAGATATGCCTTGGGGTAACTTCTGAGGAAATGCTTGCATCCAAATATCATGTGGATTGTAAATGTTTTCCAGCCCAAAGAAAATGAGAATGAGCTTAATTTTGAAATCCGAGCTCCGCTTCAAAAGTTATGTATTCCTACTAAATTGAATTCTACCATCCATTTTGAGATATGCCTTGGGGTAACTTCTGAGGAAATGCTTGCATCCAAATATCATGCGGATTGTAAATGTTTCCCATCCCAAAGAACATCAAAATGAGCTTAGTTTTGAAATCCGAGCTCTGCTTCAAAAGTTATGTATTCCTACTAAATTAAATTCTACCATCCATTTTGAGAAATGCCTTGGGGTAACTACTGAGGAAATGCTTGCATCCAAATATCATGTGGATTGTCAATGTTTCCCATCCCAAAGAACATCAAAATGAGCTTAGTTTTGAAATCCGAGCTGTGCTTCAAAAGTTATGTGTTCCTACTAAATTGAATTCTACGTTCCATTTTGAAATATGCCTTGGGATAACTCCACAGGAAAAGCTCGCACAGGAAAATGATGTGGAGTTTCAATGTTTTCCACCCCGTGGAACATAAAACTGAGCTTAATTTTGAAATCCGAGCTGTGCTTCAAAAGTTATGTATTCCTACAAAACTGAATTCTACCTTCCATTTGAAATATGCCTTGGGGTAACTTCTGAGGAAATGCTAGCATCCAAGTATCATTTGGATTTTCAATATTTTCCCCCCTGTAGAACATGAAAATGAGCTTAATTGTGAAATCCGAGCTCTGCTTCAAAAGTTATGTATTCCTACTAAATTGAATTCTACCTTCCATTTTGAAATATGCCTTGGGGGTAACTTATGAGGAAATGCTAGCATCCAAGAATCATGTGGATTGTCAATGTTTTCCAGGCCAAAGAAAATGAAAATGAGTTTAGTTTTGAAATCCGAGCTGTGCTTCAAAAGTTATGTATTCCTTCTAAATTGAATTCTACCTTCCATTTTGAAATATGCCTTGGGGGTAACTTATGAGGAAATGCTAGCATCCAAGAATCATGTGGATTGTCAATGTTTTCCAGGCCAAAGAAAATGAAAATGAGTTTAGTTTTGAAATCCGAGCTGTGCTTCAAAAGTTATGTATTCCAACTAAATTGAATTCTACGTTCCATTTTGAAATATGCCTTGGGGTAACTTCTGAGGAAATGCTTACATCCAAATATCATGCGGATTGTAAATGTTTCCCATCCCAAAGAACATCAAAATGAGCTTAGTTTTGAAATACGAGCTCTGCTTCAAAAGTTATGTATTCCTACTAAATTGAATTCTACCATGCATTTTGAGAAATGCCTTGGGGTAAATTCTGAGGAAATTCTTGCATCCAAATATCATGTGGATTGTCAATGTTTCCCATCCCAAAGAACATCAAAATGAGCTTAGTTTTGATATCCGAGCTGTGCTTCAAAAGTTATGTGTTCCTACTAAATTGAATTCTACGTTCCATTTTGAAATATGCCTTGGGATAACTCCACAGGAAAAGCTCGCACAGGAAAACCATGTGGAGTTTGAATGTTTTCCACCCCGTGGAACATAAAACTGAGCTTAATTTTGAAATCCGAGCTCCGCTTCAAAAGTTATGTATTCCTACTAAATTGAATTCTACCATCCATTTTGAGATATGCCTTGGGGTAACTTCTGAGGAAATGCTTGCATCCAAATATCATATGGATTGTAAATGTTTTCCAGCCCAAAGAAAATGAGAATGAGCTTAGTTTTGAAATGCGAGCTGTGCTTCAAAAGTTATGTATTCCTACTAAATTGAATTCTACCATCCATTTTGAGATATGCCTTGGGGTAACTTCTGAGGAAATGCTTGCATCCAAATATCATGTGGATTGTAAATGTTTTCCAGCCCAAAGAAAATGAGAATGAGCTTAATTTTGAAATCCGAGCTCCGCTTCAAAAGTTATGTATTCCTACTAAATTGAATTCTACCATCCATTTTGAGATATGCCTTGGGGTAACTTCTGAGGAAATGCTTGCATCCAAATATCATGCGGATTGTAAATGTTTCCCATCCCAAAGAACATCAAAATGAGCTTAGTTTTGAAATCCGAGCTCTGCTTCAAAAGTTATGTATTCCTACTAAATTAAATTCTACCATCCATTTTGAGAAATGCCTTGGGGTAACTACTGAGGAAATGCTTGCATCCAAATATCATGTGGATTGTCAATGTTTCCCATCCCAAAGAACATCAAAATGAGCTTAGTTTTGAAATCCGAGCTGTGCTTCAAAAGTTATGTGTTCCTACTAAATTGAATTCTACGTTCCATTTGGAAATATGCCTTGGGGGAAACTTCTGAGGAAATGCTAGCATCCAAGTATCATGTGGAATGTCAATGTTTTCCAGGCCAAAGAAAATGAAAAAGAGTTTAGTTTTGAAATCCGAGCTGTTCTTCAAAAGTTATGTATTCCAACTAAATTGAATTCTACGTTCCATTTTGAAATATGCCTTGGGATAACTCCACAGGAAAAGCTCGCACAGGAAAATCATGTGGAGTTTGAATGTTTTCCACCCCGTGGAACATAAAACTGAGCTTAATTTTGAAATCCGAGCTCCGCTTCAAAAGTTATGTATTCCTACTAAATTGAATTCTACCATCCATTTTGAGATATGCCTTGGGGTAACTTCTGAGGAAATGCTTGCATCCAAATATCATGTGGATTGTAAATGTTTTCCAGGCCAAAGAAAATGAATATGAGTTTAGTTTTGAAATCCGAGCTGTGCTTCAAAAGTTATGTATTCCTTCTAAATTGAATTCTACCTTCCATTTTGAAATATGCCTTGGGGGTAACTTATGAGGAAATGCTAGCATCCAAGAATCATGTGGATTGTCAATGTTTTCCAGGCCAAAGAAAATGAAAATGAGTTTAGTTTTGAAATCCGAGCTGTGCTTCAAAAGTTATGTATTCCAACTAAATTGAATTCTACGTTCCATTTTGAAATATGCCTTGGGGTAACTTCTGAGGAAATGCTTACATCCAAATATCATGCGGATTGTAAATGTTTCCCATCCCAAAGAACATCAAAATGAGCTTAGTTTTGAAATACGAGCTCTGCTTCAAAAGTTATGTATTCCTACTAAATTGAATTCTACCATGCATTTTGAGAAATGCCTTGGGGTAAATTCTGAGGAAATGCTTGCATCCAAATATCATGTGGATTGTCAATGTTTCCCATCCCAAAGAACATCAAAATGAGCTTAGTTTTGATATCCGAGCTGTGCTTCAAAAGTTATGTGTTCCTACTAAATTGAATTCTACGTTCCATTTTGAAATATGCCTTGGGATAACTCCACAGGAAAAGCTCGCACAGGAAAATCATGTGGAGTTTCAATGTTTTCCACCCCGTGGAACATAAAACTGAGCTTAATTTTGAAATCCGAGCTGTGCTTCAAAAGTTATGTATTCCTACAAAACTGAATTCTACCTTCCATTTGAAATATGCCTTGGGGTAACTTCTGAGGAAATGCTAGCATCCAAGTATCATTTGGATTTTCAATATTTTACCCCCTGTAGAACATGAAAATGAGCTTAATTGTGAAATCCGAGCTCTGCTTCAAAAGTTATGTATTCCTACTAAATTGAATTCTACCTTCCATTTTGAAATATGCCTTGGGATAACTTCTGAGGAAATGCTAGCATCCAAATATCATGTGGATTGTCAATGTTTTCCAGGCCAAAGAAAATGAAAATGAGTTTAGTTTTGAAATCCGAGCTGTGCTTCAAAAGTTATGTATTCCTTCTAAATTGAATTCTAACTTCCATTTTGAAATATGCCTAGGGGGTAACTTATGAGGAAATGCTAGCATCCAAGAATCATGTGGATTGTCAATGTTTTCCAGGCAAAAGAAAATGAAAATGAGTTTAGTTTTGAAATCTGAGCTGTGCTTCAAAAGTTATGTATTCCAACTAAATTGAATTCTACGTTCCATTTTGAAATATGCCTTGGGATAACTCCACAGGAAAAGCTCGCACAGGAAAATCATGTGGAGTTTGAATGTTTTCCACCCCGTGGAACATAAAACTGAGCTTAATTTTGAAATCCGAGCTCCGCTTCAAAAGTTATGTATTCCTACTAAATTGAACTCTACCATCCATTTTGAGATATGCCTTGGGGTAACTTCTGAGGAAATGCTTGCATCCAAATATCATGTGGATTGTAAATGTTTTCCAGCCCAAAGAAAATGAGAATGAGCTTAGTTTTGAAATCCGAGCTGTGCTTCAAAAGTTATGTATTCGTACTAAACTGAATTTTACCTTCCATTTGAAACATGCCTTGGGATAAATTCCCCCTCGAAAGCTCGCACAGGAAAATCTTGTGGATTTTCAATGTTTTCCAGCCTATGGAACATGAAAAAGAGCTAAATTGTGAAATCCGAGCTCTGTTTCAAAAGTTATGTATTCCTACTAAATTGAATTCTACCATCCATTTTGAAATATGCCTTGGGATAACTTCTGAGGAAATGCTAGCATCCAAATATCATGTGGATTGTCAATGTTTTCCAGGCCAAAGAAAATGAAAATGAGTTTAGTTTTGAAATCCGAGCTGTGCTTCAAAAGTTATGTATACCAACTAAATTGAATTCTACGTTCCATTTTGAAATATGCCTTGGGATAACTCCACAGGAAAAGCTCGCACAGGAAAATCATGTGGAGTTTCAATGTTTTCCACCCCGTGGAACATAAAACTGAGCTTAATTTTGAAATCCGAGCTGTGCTTCAAAAGTTATGTATTCCTACAAAACTGAATTCTACCTTCCATTTGAAATATGCCTTGGGGTAACTGCTGAGGAAATGCTAGCATCCAAGTATCATTTGGATTTTCAATATTTTCCCCCCTGTAGAACATGAAAATGAGCTTAATTGTGAAATCCGAGCTCTGCTTCAAAAGTTATGTATTCCTACTAAATTGAATTCTACCTTCCATTTTGAAATATGCCTTGGGATAACTTCTGAGGAAATGCTAGCATCCAAATATCATGCGGATTGTAAATGTTTCCCATCCCAAAGAACATCAAAATGAGCTTAGTTTTGAAATCCGAGCTCTGCTTCAAAAGTTATGGATTCCTACTAAATTAAATTCCACCATCCATTTTGAGAAATGCCTTGGGGTAACTACTGAGGAAATGCTTGCATCCAAATATCATGTGGATTGTCAATGTTTCCCATCCCAAAGAACATCAAAATGAGCTTAGTTTTGAAATCCGAGCTGTGCTTCAAAAGTTATATGTTCCTACTAAATTGAATTCTACGTTCCATTTTGAAATATGCCTTGGGATAACTCCACAGGAAAAGCTCGCACAGGAAAATCATGTGGAGTTTCAGTGTTTTCCACCCCGTGGAACATAAAACTGAGCTTAATTTTGAAATCCGAGCTCCGCTTCAAAAGTTATGTATTCCTACTAAATTGAATTCTACCATCCATTTTGAGATATGCCTTGGGGTAACTTCTGAGGAAATGCTTGCATCCAAATATCATGTGGATTGTAAATGTTTTCCAGCCCAAAGAAAATGAGAATGAGCTGAGTTTTGAAATCCGAGCTGTGCTTCAAAAGTTATGTATTCGTACTAAACTGAATTTTACCTTCCATTTGAAACATGCCTTGGGATAAATTCCCCCTCAAAAGCTCGCACAGGAAAATCTTGTGGATTTTCAATGTTTTCCAGCCTATGGAACATGAAAAAGAGCTAAATTGTGAAATCCGAGCTCTGTTTCAAAAGTTATGTATTCCTACTAAATTGAATTCTACCATCCATTTTGAAATATGCCTTGGGATAACTTCTGAGGAAATGCTAGCATCCAAATATCATGTGGATTGTCAATGTTTTCCAGGCCAAAGAAAATGAAAATGAGTTTAGTTTTGAAATCCGAGCTGTGCTTCAAAAGTTATGTATTCCAACTAAATTGAATTCTACGTTCCATTTTGAAATATGCCTTGGGATAACTCCACAGGAAAAGCTCGCACAGGAAAATCATGTGGAGTTTCAATGTTTTCCACCCCGTGGAACATAAAACTGAGCTTAATTTTGAAATCCGAGCTGTGCTTCAAAAGTTATGTATTCCTACAAAACTGAATTCTACCTTCCATTTGAAATATGCCTTGGGGTAACTTCTGAGGAAATGCTAGCATCCAAGTATCATTTGGATTTTCAATATTTTCCCCCCTGTAGAACATGAAAATGAGCTTAATTGTGAAATCCGAGCTCTGCTTCAAAAGTTATGTATTCCTACTAAATTGAATTCTACCTTCCATTTTGAAATATGCCTTGGGATAACTTCTGAGGAAATGCTAGCATCCAAATATCATGCGGATTGTAAATGTTTCCCATCCCAAAGAACATCAAAATGAGCTTAGTTTTGAAATCCGAGCTCTGCTTCAAAAGTTATGTATTCCTACTAAATTAAATTCCACCATCCATTTTGAGAAATGCCTTGGGGTAACTACTGAGGAAATGCTTGCATCCAAATATCATGTGGATTGTCAATGTTTCCCATCCCAAAGAACATCAAAATGAGCTTAGTTTTGAAATCCGAGCTGTGCTTCAAAAGTTATATGTTCCTACTAAATTGAATTCTACGTTCCATTTTGAAATATGCCTTGGGATAACTCCACAGGAAAAGCTCGCACAGGAAAATCATGTGGAGTTTCAATGTTTTCCACCCCGTGGAACATAAAACTGAGCTTAATTTTGAAATCCGAGCTGTGCTTCAAAAGTTATGTATTCCTACAAAACTGAATTCTACCTTCCATTTGAAATATGCCTTGGGGTAACTTCTGAGGAAATGCTAGCATCCAAGTATCATTTGGATTTTCAATATTTTCCCCCCTGTAGAACATGAAAATGAGCTTAATTGTGAAATCCGAGCTCTGCTTCAAAAGTTATGTATTCCTACTAAATTGAATTCTACCTTCCATTTTGAAATATGCCTTGGGATAACTTCTGAGGAAATGCTAGCATCCAAATATCATGTGGATTGTCAATGTTTTCCAGGCCAAAGAAAAAGAAAATGAAAATGAGTTTAGTTTTGAAATCCGAGCTGTGCTTCAAAAGTTATGTATTCCTTCTAAATTGAATTCTACCTTCCATTTTGAAATATGCCTTGGGGGTAACTTATGAGGAAATGCTAGCATCCAAGAATCATGTGGATTGTCAATGTTTTCCAGGCCAAAGAAAATGAAAATGAGTTTAGTTTTGAAATCCGAGCTGTACTTCAAAAGTTATGTATTCCAACTAAATTGAATTCTACCATCCATTTTGAAATATGCCTTGGGATAACTCCACAGGAAAAGCTCGCACAGGAAAATCATGTGGAGTTTCAATGTTTTCCACCCCGTGGAACATAAAACTGAGCTTAATTTTGAAATCCGAGCTCTGCTTCAAAAGTTATGTATTCCAACTAAATTGAATTCTACCTTCCATTTTGAAATATGCCTTGGGGTAACTTCTGAGGAAATGCTTACATCCAAATATCATGCGGATTGTAAATGTTTCCCATCCCAAAGAACATCAAAATGAGCTTAGTTTTGAAATACGAGCTCTGCTTCAAAAGTTATGTATTCCTACTAAATTGAATTCTACCATCCATTTTGAGATATGCCTTGGGGTAACTTCTGAGGAAATGCTTGCATCCAAATATCATGTGGATTGTAAATGTTTTCCAGCCCAAAGAAAATGAGAATGAGCTTAGTTTTGAAATCTGAGCTGTGCTTCAAAAGTTATGTATTCGTACTAAACTGAATTTTACCTTCCATTTGAAACATGCCTTGGGATAAATTCCCCCTCGAAAGCTCGCACAGGAAAATCTTGTGGATTTTCAATGTTTTCCAGCCTATGGAACATGAAAAAGAGCTAAATTGTGAAATCCGAGCTCTGTTTCAAAAGTTATGTATTCCTACTAAATTGAATTCTACCATCCATTTTGAAATATGCCTTGGGATAACTTCTGAGGAAATGCTAGCATCCAAATATCATGTGGATTGTCAATGTTTTCCAGGCCAAAGAAAATGAAAATGAGTTTAGTTTTGAAATCCGAGCTGTGCTTCAAAAGTTATGTATTCCAACTAAATTGAATTCTACGTTTCATTTTGAAATATGCCTTGAGATAAATTCCCCCTGGAAACCTTGCACACGAAAATCATGTGGATTTTCAATGTTTTCCACCTCATAGAACATAAAAATGAGCTTAATTTTTAAATCCGAGCTCTGCTTCAAAAGTTATGTATTCCAATTAAAATGAATTCTACCTTCCATTTGAAATATGCCTTGGGATAAATTACCCCTGGAAAGCAAGCACAGGAAAATCATGTGGATTTTCAATTTTTTCCAACATATAGAACATGAAAATGAGCTTAATTGTGATTTCCGAGCTCTGCTTCAAAAGTTATGTGTTCCTACTAAATTGAATTCTACCATCCATTTTGAAATATGCCTTGGGGTAACTTCTGAGGAAATGCTAGCATTCAAATATCATGTGGATTGTCAATGTTTTCCAGCCCAAAGAAAATGAAAATGAGCTTAGTTTTGAAATCCGAGCTCTGCTTCAAAAGTTATGTATTCCTACTAAATTGAATTCTACCTTCCATTTTGAAATATGCCTTGGGGTAACTTCTGAGGAAATGCTAGCATCCAAGAATCATGTGGATTGTCAATGTTTTCCAGGCCAAAGAAAATGAAAATGAGTTTAGTTTTGAAATCCGAGCTGTGTTCAAAAGTTATGTATTCCAACTAAATTGAATTCTACGTTCCATTTTGAAATATGCCTTGGGATAACTCCACAGGAAAAGCTCGCACAGGAAAATCATGTGGAGTTTCAATGTTTTCCACCCCGTGGAACATAAAACTGAGCTTAATTTTGAAATCCGAGCTGTGCTTCAAAAGTTATGTATTCCTACTAAATTGAATTCTACCTTCCATTTTGAAATATGCCTTGGGGTAACTTCTGAGGAAATGCTTACATCCAAATATCATGCGGATTGTAAATGTTTCCCATCCCAAAGAACATCAAAATGAGCTTAGTTTTGAAATACGAGCTCTGCTTCAAAAGTTATGTATTCCTACTAAATTGAATTCTACCTTCCATTTTGAGAAATGCCTTGGGGTAAATTCTGAGGAAATGCTTGCATCCAAATATCATGTGGATTGTCAATGTTTCCCATCCCAAAGAACATCAAAATGAGCTTAGTTTTGATATCCGAGCTGTGCTTCAAAAGTTATGTGTTCCTACTAAATTGAATTCTACGTTCCATTTTGAAATATGCCTTGGGATAACTCCACAGGAAAAGCTCACACAGGAAAATCATGTGGAGTTTCAATGTTTTCCACCCCGTGGAACATAAAACTGAGCTTAATTTTGAAATCCGAGCTCCACTTCAAAAGTTATGTATTCCTACTAAATTGAATTCTACCATCCATTTTGAGATATGCCTTGGGGTAACTTCTGAGGAAATGCTTGCATCCAAATATCATGTGGATTGTAAATGTTTTCCAGCCCAAAGAAAATGAGAATGAGCTTAGTTTTGAAATCCGAGCTGTGCTTCAAAAGTTATGTATTCCTACTAAACTGAATTCTACCTTCCATTTGAAATATGCCTTGGGATAAATTCCCCCTGGAAAGCTCGCACAGGAAAATCTTGTGGATTTTCAATGTTTTCCAGCCTATGGAACATGAAAATGAGCTAAATTGTGAAATCCGAGCTCTGTTTCAAAAGTTATGTATTCCTACTAAATTGAATTCTACCATCCATTTTGAGACATGCCTTGGGGTAACTTCTGAGGAAATGCTAGCATCCAAATATCAGGTGGATTGTCAATGTTTTCCAGGCCAAAGAAAATGAAAATGAGTTTAGTTTTGAAATCCGAGCTGTGCTTCAAAAGTTATGTATTCCTTCTAAATTGAATTCTACCTTCCATTTTTAAATATGCCTTGGGGGTAACTTATGAGGAAATGCTAGCATCCAAGTATCATGTGGATTGTCAATGTTTCCCATCCCAAAGAACATCAAAATGAGCTTAGTTTTGAAATCCGAGCTGTGCTTCAAAAGTTATGTATTCCTACTAAATTGAATTCTACGTTCCATTTTGAAATATGCCTTGGGATAACTCCACATGGAAGGCTCGCACATGAAAATCTTGTGGATTTTCAATGTTTTTCAGCCCATAGAACATGAAAATGAGGTTAATTTTGAAATCCGAGCTCTGCTTCAAAAGTTATGTATTCCTACTAAATTGAATTCTACGTTCCATTTTGAAATATGCCTTGGGATAACTCCACATGGAAGGCTCGCACATGAAAATCTTGTGGATTTTCAATGTTTTTCAGCCCATAGAACATCAAAATGAGCTTAGTTTTGAAATCCGAGCTGTGCTTCAAAAGTTATGTATTCCTACTAAATTGAATTCTACCTTCCATTTGAAATATGCCTTGGGATAACTGCACATAGAAAGCTCGCACATGAAAATCTTGTGGATTGTCAATGTTTTTCATCCCACAGAACATGAAAATGAGCCTAATTTTTATATCCGAGCTGTGCTTCAAAAGTTATGTATTCCTACTAAACTGAATTCTACCTTCCATTTGAAATATGCCTTGAGATAAATTCCCCCTGGAAACCTTGCACACGAAAATTTTGTGGATTTTCAATGTTTTCCAGCCTATAGAACATGAAAATGAGCTTAATTGTGAAATCCGAGCTCTGCTTTAAAAGTTATGTATTCCTACTAAATTGAATTCTACCATCCATTTTGAGATATGCCTTGGGGAAACTTCTGAGGAAATGCTAAGCATCCAAATATAATGTGGATTGTCAATGTTATCCATCCCAAAGAACATGAAAATGAGCTTAGTTTTGAAATCCGAGCTGTGCTTCAAAAGTTATGTATTCCTACTAAATTGAATTCTACCTTCCCTTTGAAATATGCCTTGGGGTAACTTCTGAGGAAATGCTAGCATCCAAGTATCATTTGGATTTTCAATATTTTACCCCCTGTAGAACATGAAAATGAGCTTAATTGTGAAATCCGAGCTCTGCTTCAAAAGTTATGTATTCCTACTAAATTGAATTCTACCTTCCATTTTGAAATATGCCTTGGGATAACTTCTGAGGAAATGCTAGCATCCAAATATCATGTGGATTGTCAATGTTTTCCAGGCCAAAGAAAATGAAAATGAGTTTAGTTTTGAAATCCGAGCTGTGCTTCAAAAGTTATGTATTCCAACTAAATTGAATTCTACGTTCCATTTTGAAATATGCCTTGGGATAACTCCACAGGAAAAGCTCGCACAGGAAAATCATGTGGAGTTTGAATGTTTTCCACCCCGTGGAACATAAAACTGAGCTTAATTTTGAAATCCGAGCTCCGCTTCAAAAGTTATGTATTCCTACTAAATTGAATTCTACCATCCATTTTGAGATATGCCTTGGGGTAACTTCTGAGGAAATGCTTGCATCCAAATATCATGTGGATTGTAAATGTTTTCCAGCCCAAAGAAAATGAGAATGAGCTTAGTTTTGAAATCCGAGCTGTGCTTCAAAAGTTATGTATTCGTACTAAACTGAATTTTACCTTCCATTTGAAACATGCCTTGGGATAAATTCCCCCTCGAAAGCTCGCACAGGAAAATCTTGTGGATTTTCAATGTTTTCCAGCCTATGGAACATGAAAAAGAGCTAAATTGTGAAATCCGAGCTCTGTTTCAAAAGTTATGTATTCCTACTAAATTGAATTCTACCATCCATTTTGAAATATGCCTTGGGATAACTTCTGAGGAAATGCTAGCATCCAAATATCATGTGGGTTGTCAATGTTTTCCAGGCCAAAGAAAATGAAAATGAGTTTAGTTTTGAAATCCGAGCTGTGCTTCAAAAGTTATGTATACCAACTAAATTGAATTCTACGTTCCATTTTGAAATATGCCTTGGGATAACTCCACAGGAAAAGCTCGCACAGGAAAATCATGTGGAGTTTCAATGTTTTCCACCCCGTGGAACATAAAACTGAGCTTAATTTTGAAATCCGAGCTGTGCTTCAAAAGTTATGTATTCCTACAAAACTGAATTCTACCTTCCATTTGAAATATGCCTTGGGGTAACTTCTGAGGAAATGCTAGCATCCAAGTATCATTTGGATTTTCAATATTTTCCCCCCTGTAGAACATTAAAATGAGCTTAATTGTGAAATCCGAGCTCTGCTTCAAAAGTTATGTATTCCTACTAAATTGAATTCTACCTTCCATTTTGAAATATGCCTTGGGATAACTTCTGAGGAAATGCTAGCATCCAAATATCATGCGGATTGTAAATGTTTCCCATCCCAAAGAACATCAAAATGAGCTTAGTTTTGAAATCCGAGCTCTGCTTCAAAAGTTATGGATTCCTACTAAATTAAATTCCACCATCCATTTTGAGAAATGCCTTGGGGTAACTACTGAGGAAATGCTTGCATCCAAATATCATGTGGATTGTAAATGTTTTCCAGCCCAAAGAAAATGAGAATGAGCTTAGTTTTGAAATCCGAGCTGTGCTTCAAAAGTTATGTATTCCTACTAAACTGAATTCTACCTTCCATTTGAAATATGCCTTGGGATAAATTCCCCCTGGAAAGCTCGCACAGGAAAATCTTGTGGATTTTCAATGTTTTCCAGCCTATGGAACATGAAAATGAGCTAAATTGTGAAATCCGAGCTCTGTTTCAAAAGTTATGTATTCCTACTAAATTGAATTCTACCATCCATTTTGAGACATGCCTTGGGGTAACTTCTGAGGAAATGCTAGCATCCAAATATCAGGTGGATTGTCAATGTTTTCCAGGCCAAAGAAAATGAAAATGAGTTTAGTTTTGAAATCCGAGCTGTGCTTCAAAAGTTATGTATTCCTTCTAAATTGAATTCTACCTTCCATTTTTAAATATGCCTTGGGGGTAACTTATGAGGAAATGCTAGCATCCAAGTATCATGTGGATTGTCAATGTTTCCCATCCCAAAGAACATCAAAATGAGCTTAGTTTTGAAATCCGAGCTGTGCTTCAAAAGTTATGTATTCCTACTAAATTGAATTCTACGTTCCATTTTGAAATATGCCTTGGGATAACTCCACATGGAAGGCTCGCACATGAAAATCTTGTGGATTTTCAATGTTTTTCAGCCCATAGAACATGAAAATGAGGTTAATTTTGAAATCCGAGCTCTGCTTCAAAAGTTATGTATTCCTACTAAATTGAATTCTACGTTCCATTTTGAAATATGCCTTGGGATAACTCCACATGGAAGGCTCGCACATGAAAATCTTGTGGATTTTCAATGTTTTTCAGCCCATAGAACATCAAAATGAGCTTAGTTTTGAAATCCGAGCTGTGCTTCAAAAGTTATGTATTCCTACTAAATTGAATTCTACCTTCCATTTGAAATATGCCTTGGGATAACTGCACATAGAAAGCTCGCACATGAAAATCTTGTGGATTGTCAATGTTTTTCATCCCACAGAACATGAAAATGAGCCTAATTTTTATATCCGAGCTGTGCTTCAAAAGTTATGTATTCCTACTAAACTGAATTCTACCTTCCATTTGAAATATGCCTTGAGATAAATTCCCCCTGGAAACCTTGCACACGAAAATTTTGTGGATTTTCAATGTTTTCCAGCCTATAGAACATGAAAATGAGCTTAATTGTGAAATCCGAGCTCTGCTTTAAAAGTTATGTATTCCTACTAAATTGAATTCTACCATCCATTTTGAGATATGCCTTGGGGAAACTTCTGAGGAAATGCTAAGCATCCAAATATAATGTGGATTGTCAATGTTATCCATCCCAAAGAACATGAAAATGAGCTTAGTTTTGAAATCCGAGCTGTGCTTCAAAAGTTATGTATTCCTACTAAATTGAATTCTACCTTCCATTTGAAATATGCCTTGGGGTAACTTCTGAGGAAATGCTAGCATCCAAGTATCATTTGGATTTTCAATATTTTACCCCCTGTAGAACATGAAAATGAGCTTAATTGTGAAATCCGAGCTCTGCTTCAAAAGTTATGTATTCCTACTAAATTGAATTCTACCTTCCATTTTGAAATATGCCTTGGGATAACTTCTGAGGAAATGCTAGCATCCAAATATCATGTGGATTGTCAATGTTTTCCAGGCCAAAGAAAATGAAAATGAGTTTAGTTTTGAAATCCGAGCTGTGCTTCAAAAGTTATGTATTCCAACTAAATTGAATTCTACGTTCCATTTTGAAATATGCCTTGGGATAACTCCACAGGAAAAGCTCGCACAGGAAAATCATGTGGAGTTTGAATGTTTTCCACCCCGTGGAACATAAAACTGAGCTTAATTTTGAAATCCGAGCTCCGCTTCAAAAGTTATGTATTCCTACTAAATTGAATTCTACCATCCATTTTGAGATATGCCTTGGGGTAACTTCTGAGGAAATGCTTGCATCCAAATATCATGTGGATTGTAAATGTTTTCCAGCCCAAAGAAAATGAGAATGAGCTTAGTTTTGAAATCCGAGCTGTGCTTCAAAAGTTATGTATTCGTACTAAACTGAATTTTACCTTCCATTTGAAACATGCCTTGGGATAAATTCCCCCTCGAAAGCTCGCACAGGAAAATCTTGTGGATTTTCAATGTTTTCCAGCCTATGGAACATGAAAAAGAGCTAAATTGTGAAATCCAAGCTCTGTTTCAAAAGTTATGTATTCCTACTAAATTGAATTCTACCATCCATTTTGAAATATGCCTTGGGATAACTTCTGAGGAAATGCTAGCATCCAAATATCATGTGGATTGTCAATGTTTTCCAGGCCAAAGAAAATGAAAATGAGTTTAGTTTTGAAATCCGAGCTGTGCTTCAAAAGTTATGTATTCCAACTAAATTGAATTCTACCTTCCATTTTGAAATATGCCTTGGGGGTAACTTATGAGGAAATGCTAGCATCCAAGAATCATGTGGATTGTCAATGTTTTCCAGGCCAAAGAAAATGAAAATGAGTTTAGTTTTGAAATCCGAGCTGTGCTTCAAAAGTTATGTATTCCAACTAAATTGAATTCTACGTTCCATTTTGAAATATGCCTTGGGGTAACTTCTGAGGAAATGCTTACATCCAAATATCATGCGGATTGTAAATGTTTCCCATCCCAAAGAACATCAAAATGAGCTTAGTTTTGAAATACGAGCTCTGCTTCAAAAGTTATGTATTCCTACTAAATTGAATTCTACCATGCATTTTGAGAAATGCCTTGGGGTAAATTCTGAGGAAATGCTTGCATCCAAATATCATGTGGATTGTCAATGTTTCCCATCCCAAAGAACATCAAAATGAGCTTAGTTTTGATATCCGAGCTGTGCTTCAAAAGTTATGTGTTCCTACTAAATTGAATTCTACGTTCCATTTTGAAATATGCCTTGGGATAACTCCACAGGAAAAGCTCGCACAGGAAAATCATGTGGAGTTTCAATGTTTTCCACCCCGTGGAACATAAAACTGAGCTTAATTTTGAAATCCGAGCTGTGCTTCAAAAGTTATGTATTCCTACAAAACTGAATTCTACCTTCCATTTGAAATATGCCTTGGGGTAACTTCTGAGGAAATGCTAGCATCCAAGTATCATTTGGATTTTCAATATTTTACCCCCTGTAGAACATGAAAATGAGCTTAATTGTGAAATCCGAGCTCTGCTTCAAAAGTTATGTATTCCTACTAAATTGAATTCTACCTTCCATTTTGAAATATGCCTTGGGATAACTTCTGAGGAAATGCTAGCATCCAAATATCATGTGGATTGTCAATGTTTTCCAGGCCAAAGAAAATGAAAATGAGTTTAGTTTTGAAATCCGAGCTGTGCTTCAAAAGTTATGTATTCCTTCTAAATTGAATTCTAACTTCCATTTTGAAATATGCCTAGGGGGTAACTTATGAGGAAATGCTAGCATCCAAGAATCATGTGGATTGTCAATGTTTTCCAGGCAAAAGAAAATGAAAATGAGTTTAGTTTTGAAATCTGAGCTGTGCTTCAAAAGTTATGTATTCCAACTAAATTGAATTCTACGTTCCATTTTGAAATATGCCTTGGGATAACTCCACAGGAAAAGCTCGCACAGGAAAATCATGTGGAGTTTGAATGTTTTCCACCCCGTGGAACATAAAACTGAGCTTAATTTTGAAATCCGAGCTCCACTTCAAAAGTTATGTATTCCTACTAAATTGAACTCTACCATCCATTTTGAGATATGCCTTGGGGTAACTTCTGAGGAAATGCTTGCATCCAAATATCATGTGGATTGTAAATGTTTTCCAGCCCAAAGAAAATGAGAATGAGCTTAGTTTTGAAATCCGAGCTGTGCTTCAAAAGTTATGTATTCGTACTAAACTGAATTTTACCTTCCATTTGAAACATGCCTTGGGATAAATTCCCCCTCGAAAGCTCGCACAGGAAAATCTTGTGGATTTTCAATGTTTTCCAGCCTATGGAACATGAAAAAGAGCTAAATTGTGAAATCCGAGCTCTGTTTCAAAAGTTATGTATTCCTACTAAATTGAATTCTACCATCCATTTTGAAATATGCCTTGGGATAACTTCTGAGGAAATGCTAGCATCCAAATATCATGTGGATTGTCAATGTTTTCCAGGCCAAAGAAAATGAAAATGAGTTTAGTTTTGAAATCCGAGCTGTGCTTCAAAAGTTATGTATACCAACTAAATTGAATTCTACGTTCCATTTTGAAATATGCCTTGGGATAACTCCACAGGAAAAGCTCGCACAGGAAAATCATGTGGAGTTTCAATGTTTTCCACCCCGTGGAACATAAAACTGAGCTTAATTTTGAAATCCGAGCTGTGCTTCAAAAGTTATGTATTCCTACAAAACTGAATTCTACCTTCCATTTGAAATATGCCTTGGGGTAACTGCTGAGGAAATGCTAGCATCCAAGTATCATTTGGATTTTCAATATTTTCCCCCCTGTAGAACATGAAAATGAGCTTAATTGTGAAATCCGAGCTCTGCTTCAAAAGTTATGTATTCCTACTAAATTGAATTCTACCTTCCATTTTGAAATATGCCTTGGGATAACTTCTGAGGAAATGCTAGCATCCAAATATCATGCGGATTGTAAATGTTTCCCATCCCAAAGAACATCAAAATGAGCTTAGTTTTGAAATCCGAGCTCTGCTTCAAAAGTTATGGATTCCTACTAAATTAAATTCCACCATCCATTTTGAGAAATGCCTTGGGGTAACTACTGAGGAAATGCTTGCATCCAAATATCATGTGGATTGTCAATGTTTCCCATCCCAAAGAACATCAAAATGAGCTTAGTTTTGAAATCCGAGCTGTGCTTCAAAAGTTATATGTTCCTACTAAATTGAATTCTACGTTCCATTTTGAAATATGCCTTGGGATAACTCCACAGGAAAAGCTCGCACAGGAAAATCATGTGGAGTTTCAGTGTTTTCCACCCCGTGGAACATAAAACTGAGCTTAATTTTGAAATCCGAGCTCCGCTTCAAAAGTTATGTATTCCTACTAAATTGAATTCTACCATCCATTTTGAGATATGCCTTGGGGTAACTTCTGAGGAAATGCTTGCATCCAAATATCATGTGGATTGTAAATGTGTTCCAGCCCAAAGAAAATGAGAATGAGCTGAGTTTTGAAATCCGAGCTGTGCTTCAAAAGTTATGTATTCGTACTAAACTGAATTTTACCTTCCATTTGAAACATGCCTTGGGATAAATTCCCCCTCAAAAGCTCGCACAGGAAAATCTTGTGGATTTTCAATGTTTTCCAGCCTATGGAACATGAAAAAGAGCTAAATTGTGAAATCCGAGCTCTGTTTCAAAAGTTATGTATTCCTACTAAATTGAATTCTACCATCCATTTTGAAATATGCCTTGGGATAACTTCTGAGGAAATGCTAGCATCCAAATATCATGTGGATTGTCAATGTTTTCCAGGCCAAAGAAAATGAAAATGAGTTTAGTTTTGAAATCCGAGCTGTGCTTCAAAAGTTATGTATTCCAACTAAATTGAATTCTACGTTCCATTTTGAAATATGCCTTGGGATAACTCCACAGGAAAAGCTCGCACAGGAAAATCATGTGGAGTTTCAATGTTTTCCACCCCGTGGAACATAAAACTGAGCTTAATTTTGAAATCCGAGCTGTGCTTCAAAAGTTATGTATTCCTACAAAACTGAATTCTACCTTCCATTTGAAATATGCCTTGGGGTAACTTCTGAGGAAATGCTAGCATCCAAGTATCATTTGGATTTTCAATATTTTCCCCCCTGTAGAACATGAAAATGAGCTTAATTGTGAAATCCGAGCTCTGCTTCAAAAGTTATGTATTCCTACTAAATTGAATTCTACCTTCCATTTTGAAATATGCCTTGGGATAACTTCTGAGGAAATGCTAGCATCCAAATATCATGCGGATTGTAAATGTTTCCCATCCCAAAGAACATCAAAATGAGCTTAGTTTTGAAATCCGAGCTCTGCTTCAAAAGTTATGTATTCCTACTAAATTAAATTCCACCATCCATTTTGAGAAATGCCTTGGGGTAACTACTGAGGAAATGCTTGCATCCAAATATCATGTGGATTGTCAATGTTTCCCATCCCAAAGAACATCAAAATGAGCTTAGTTTTGAAATCCGAGCTGTGCTTCAAAAGTTATATGTTCCTACTAAATTGAATTCTACGTTCCATTTTGAAATATGCCTTGGGATAACTCCACAGGAAAAGCTCGCACAGGAAAATCATGTGGAGTTTCAATGTTTTCCACCCCGTGGAACATAAAACTGAGCTTAATTTTGAAATCCGAGCTGTGCTTCAAAAGTTATGTATTCCTACAAAACTGAATTCTACCTTCCATTTGAAATATGCCTTGGGGTAACTTCTGAGGAAATGCTAGCATCCAAGTATCATTTGGATTTTCAATATTTTCCCCCCTGTAGAACATGAAAATGAGCTTAATTGTGAAATCCGAGCTCTGCTTCAAAAGTTATGTATTCCTACTAAATTGAATTCTACCTTCCATTTTGAAATATGCCTTGGGATAACTTCTGAGGAAATGCTAGCATCCAAATATCATGTGGATTGTCAATGTTTTCCAGGCCAAAGAAAAAGAAAATGAAAATGAGTTTAGTTTTGAAATCCGAGCTGTGCTTCAAAAGTTATGTATTCCTTCTAAATTGAATTCTACCTTCCATTTTGAAATATGCCTTGGGGGTAACTTATGAGGAAATGCTAGCATCCAAGAATCATGTGGATTGTCAATGTTTTCCAGGCCAAAGAAAATGAAAATGAGTTTAGTTTTGAAATCCGAGCTGTACTTCAAAAGTTATGTATTCCAACTAAATTGAATTCTACCATCCATTTTGAAATATGCCTTGGGATAACTCCACAGGAAAAGCTCGCACAGGAAAATCATGTGGAGTTTCAATGTTTTCCACCCCGTGGAACATAAAACTGAGCTTAATTTTGAAATCCGAGCTCTGCTTCAAAAGTTATGTATTCCAACTAAATTGAATTCTACCTTCCATTTTGAAATATGCCTTGGGGTAACTTCTGAGGAAATGCTTACATCCAAATATCATGCGGATTGTAAATGTTTCCCATCCCAAAGAACATCAAAATGAGCTTAGTTTTGAAAT
Organism: Hydrophis major; assembly: GCA_033807585.1. Taxonomy (NCBI): domain Eukaryota; kingdom Metazoa; phylum Chordata; class Lepidosauria; order Squamata; family Elapidae; genus Hydrophis; species Hydrophis major. The sequence continues at coordinate 154,764 of JAUCBL010000225.1, forward strand.
ACGAGCTCTGCTTCAAAAGTTATGTATTCCTACTAAATTGAATTCTACCATCCATTTTGAGATATGCCTTGGGGTAACTTCTGAGGAAATGCTTGCATCCAAATATCATGTGGATTGTAAATGTTTTCCAGCCCAAAGAAAATGAGAATGAGCTTAGTTTTGAAATCTGAGCTGTGCTTCAAAAGTTATGTATTCGTACTAAACTGAATTTTACCTTCCATTTGAAACATGCCTTGGGATAAATTCCCCCTCGAAAGCTCGCACAGGAAAATCTTGTGGATTTTCAATGTTTTCCAGCCTATGGAACATGAAAAAGAGCTAAATTGTGAAATCCGAGCTCTGTTTCAAAAGTTATGTATTCCTACTAAATTGAATTCTACCATCCATTTTGAAATATGCCTTGGGATAACTTCTGAGGAAATGCTAGCATCCAAATATCATGTGGATTGTCAATGTTTTCCAGGCCAAAGAAAATGAAAATGAGTTTAGTTTTGAAATCCGAGCTGTGCTTCAAAAGTTATGTATTCCAACTAAATTGAATTCTACGTTTCATTTTGAAATATGCCTTGAGATAAATTCCCCCTGGAAACCTTGCACACGAAAATCATGTGGATTTTCAATGTTTTCCACCTCATAGAACATAAAAATGAGCTTAATTTTTAAATCCGAGCTCTGCTTCAAAAGTTATGTATTCCAATTAAAATGAATTCTACCTTCCATTTGAAATATGCCTTGGGATAAATTACCCCTGGAAAGCAAGCACAGGAAAATCATGTGGATTTTCAATTTTTTCCAACATATAGAACATGAAAATGAGCTTAATTGTGATTTCCGAGCTCTGCTTCAAAAGTTATGTGTTCCTACTAAATTGAATTCTACCATCCATTTTGAAATATGCCTTGGGGTAACTTCTGAGGAAATGCTAGCATTCAAATATCATGTGGATTGTCAATGTTTTCCAGCCCAAAGAAAATGAAAATGAGCTTAGTTTTGAAATCCGAGCTCTGCTTCAAAAGTTATGTATTCCTACTAAATTGAATTCTACCTTCCATTTTGAAATATGCCTTGGGGTAACTTCTGAGGAAATGCTAGCATCCAAGAATCATGTGGATTGTCAATGTTTTCCAGGCCAAAGAAAATGAAAATGAGTTTAGTTTTGAAATCCGAGCTGTGTTCAAAAGTTATGTATTCCAACTAAATTGAATTCTACGTTCCATTTTGAAATATGCCTTGGGATAACTCCACAGGAAAAGCTCGCACAGGAAAATCATGTGGAGTTTCAATGTTTTCCACCCCGTGGAACATAAAACTGAGCTTAATTTTGAAATCCGAGCTGTGCTTCAAAAGTTATGTATTCCTACTAAATTGAATTCTACCTTCCATTTTGAAATATGCCTTGGGGTAACTTCTGAGGAAATGCTTACATCCAAATATCATGCGGATTGTAAATGTTTCCCATCCCAAAGAACATCAAAATGAGCTTAGTTTTGAAATACGAGCTCTGCTTCAAAAGTTATGTATTCCTACTAAATTGAATTCTACCTTCCATTTTGAGAAATGCCTTGGGGTAAATTCTGAGGAAATGCTTGCATCCAAATATCATGTGGATTGTCAATGTTTCCCATCCCAAAGAACATCAAAATGAGCTTAGTTTTGATATCCGAGCTGTGCTTCAAAAGTTATGTGTTCCTACTAAATTGAATTCTACGTTCCATTTTGAAATATGCCTTGGGATAACTCCACAGGAAAAGCTCACACAGGAAAATCATGTGGAGTTTCAATGTTTTCCACCCCGTGGAACATAAAACTGAGCTTAATTTTGAAATCCGAGCTCCACTTCAAAAGTTATGTATTCCTACTAAATTGAATTCTACCATCCATTTTGAGATATGCCTTGGGGTAACTTCTGAGGAAATGCTTGCATCCAAATATCATGTGGATTGTAAATGTTTTCCAGCCCAAAGAAAATGAGAATGAGCTTAGTTTTGAAATCCGAGCTGTGCTTCAAAAGTTATTTATTCCTACTAAACTGAATTCTACCTTCCATTTGAAATATGCCTTGGGATAAATTCCCCCTGGAAAGCTCGCACAGGAAAATCTTGTGGATTTTCAATGTTTTCCAGCCTATGGAACATGAAAATGAGCTAAATTGTGAAATCCGAGCTCTGTTTCAAAAGTTATGTATTCCTACTAAATTGAATTCTACCATCCATTTTGAGACATGCCTTGGGGTAACTTCTGAGGAAATGCTAGCATCCAAATATCAGGTGGATTGTCAATGTTTTCCAGGCCAAAGAAAATGAAAATGAGTTTAGTTTTGAAATCCGAGCTGTGCTTCAAAAGTTATGTATTCCTTCTAAATTGAATTCTACCTTCCATTTTTAAATATGCCTTGGGGGTAACTTATGAGGAAATGCTAGCATCCAAGTATCATGTGGATTGTCAATGTTTCCCATCCCAAAGAACATCAAAATGAGCTTAGTTTTGAAATCCGAGCTGTGCTTCAAAAGTTATGTATTCCTACTAAATTGAATTCTACGTTCCATTTTGAAATATGCCTTGGGATAACTCCACATGGAAGGCTCGCACATGAAAATCTTGTGGATTTTCAATGTTTTTCAGCCCATAGAACATGAAAATGAGGTTAATTTTGAAATCCGAGCTCTGCTTCAAAAGTTATGTATTCCTACTAAATTGAATTCTACGTTCCATTTTGAAATATGCCTTGGGATAACTCCACATGGAAGGCTCGCACATGAAAATCTTGTGGATTTTCAATGTTTTTCAGCCCATAGAACATCAAAATGAGCTTAGTTTTGAAATCCGAGCTGTGCTTCAAAAGTTATGTATTCCTACTAAATTGAATTCTACCTTCCATTTGAAATATGCCTTGGGATAACTGCACATAGAAAGCTCGCACATGAAAATCTTGTGGATTGTCAATGTTTTTCATCCCACAGAACATGAAAATGAGCCTAATTTTTATATCCGAGCTGTGCTTCAAAAGTTATGTATTCCTACTAAACTGAATTCTACCTTCCATTTGAAATATGCCTTGAGATAAATTCCCCCTGGAAACCTTGCACACGAAAATTTTGTGGATTTTCAATGTTTTCCAGCCTATAGAACATGAAAATGAGCTTAATTGTGAAATCCGAGCTCTGCTTTAAAAGTTATGTATTCCTACTAAATTGAATTCTACCATCCATTTTGAGATATGCCTTGGGGAAACTTCTGAGGAAATGCTAAGCATCCAAATATAATGTGGATTGTCAATGTTATCCATCCCAAAGAACATGAAAATGAGCTTAGTTTTGAAATCCGAGCTGTGCTTCAAAAGTTATGTATTCCTACTAAATTGAATTCTACCTTCCATTTGAAATATGCCTTGGGGTAACTTCTGAGGAAATGCTAGCATCCAAGTATCATTTGGATTTTCAATATTTTACCCCCTGTAGAACATGAAAATGAGCTTAATTGTGAAATCCGAGCTCTGCTTCAAAAGTTATGTATTCCTACTAAATTGAATTCTACCTTCCATTTTGAAATATGCCTTGGGATAACTTCTGAGGAAATGCTAGCATCCAAATATCATGTGGATTGTCAATGTTTTCCAGGCCAAAGAAAATGAAAATGAGTTTAGTTTTGAAATCCGAGCTGTGCTTCAAAAGTTATGTATTCCAACTAAATTGAATTCTACGTTCCATTTTGAAATATGCCTTGGGATAACTCCACAGGAAAAGCTCGCACAGGAAAATCATGTGGAGTTTGAATGTTTTCCACCCCGTGGAACATAAAACTGAGCTTAATTTTGAAATCCGAGCTCCGCTTCAAAAGTTATGTATTCCTACTAAATTGAATTCTACCATCCATTTTGAGATATGCCTTGGGGTAACTTCTGAGGAAATGCTTGCATCCAAATATCATGTGGATTGTAAATGTTTTCCAGCCCAAAGAAAATGAGAATGAGCTTAGTTTTGAAATCCGAGCTGTGCTTCAAAAGTTATGTATTCGTACTAAACTGAATTTTACCTTCCATTTGAAACATGCCTTGGGATAAATTCCCCCTCGAAAGCTCGCACAGGAAAATCTTGTGGATTTTCAATGTTTTCCAGCCTATGGAACATGAAAAAGAGCTAAATTGTGAAATCCGAGCTCTGTTTCAAAAGTTATGTATTCCTACTAAATTGAATTCTACCATCCATTTTGAAATATGCCTTGGGATAACTTCTGAGGAAATGCTAGCATCCAAATATCATGTGGGTTGTCAATGTTTTCCAGGCCAAAGAAAATGAAAATGAGTTTAGTTTTGAAATCCGAGCTGTGCTTCAAAAGTTATGTATACCAACTAAATTGAATTCTACGTTCCATTTTGAAATATGCCTTGGGATAACTCCACAGGAAAAGCTCGCACAGGAAAATCATGTGGAGTTTCAATGTTTTCCACCCCGTGGAACATAAAACTGAGCTTAATTTTGAAATCCGAGCTGTGCTTCAAAAGTTATGTATTCCTACAAAACTGAATTCTACCTTCCATTTGAAATATGCCTTGGGGTAACTTCTGAGGAAATGCTAGCATCCAAGTATCATTTGGATTTTCAATATTTTCCCCCCTGTAGAACATGAAAATGAGCTTAATTGTGAAATCCGAGCTCTGCTTCAAAAGTTATGTATTCCTACTAAATTGAATTCTACCTTCCATTTTGAAATATGCCTTGGGATAACTTCTGAGGAAATGCTAGCATCCAAATATCATGCGGATTGTAAATGTTTCCCATCCCAAAGAACATCAAAATGAGCTTAGTTTTGAAATCCGAGCTCTGCTTCAAAAGTTATGGATTCCTACTAAATTAAATTCCACCATCCATTTTGAGAAATGCCTTGGGGTAACTACTGAGGAAATGCTTGCATCCAAATATCATGTGGATTGTAAATGTTTTCCAGCCCAAAGAAAATGAGAATGAGCTTAGTTTTGAAATCCGAGCTGTGCTTCAAAAGTTATGTATTCCTACTAAACTGAATTCTACCTTCCATTTGAAATATGCCTTGGGATAAATTCCCCCTGGAAAGCTCGCACAGGAAAATCTTGTGGATTTTCAATGTTTTCCAGCCTATGGAACATGAAAATGAGCTAAATTGTGAAATCCGAGCTCTGTTTCAAAAGTTATGTATTCCTACTAAATTGAATTCTACCATCCATTTTGAGACATGCCTTGGGGTAACTTCTGAGGAAATGCTAGCATCCAAATATCAGGTGGATTGTCAATGTTTTCCAGGCCAAAGAAAATGAAAATGAGTTTAGTTTTGAAATCCGAGCTGTGCTTCAAAAGTTATGTATTCCTTCTAAATTGAATTCTACCTTCCATTTTTAAATATGCCTTGGGGGTAACTTATGAGGAAATGCTAGCATCCAAGTATCATGTGGATTGTCAATGTTTCCCATCCCAAAGAACATCAAAATGAGCTTAGTTTTGAAATCCGAGCTGTGCTTCAAAAGTTATGTATTCCTACTAAATTGAATTCTACGTTCCATTTTGAAATATGCCTTGGGATAACTCCACATGGAAGGCTCGCACATGAAAATCTTGTGGATTTTCAATGTTTTTCAGCCCATAGAACATGAAAATGAGGTTAATTTTGAAATCCGAGCTCTGCTTCAAAAGTTATGTATTCCTACTAAATTGAATTCTACGTTCCATTTTGAAATATGCCTTGGGATAACTCCACATGGAAGGCTCGCACATGAAAATCTTGTGGATTTTCAATGTTTTTCAGCCCATAGAACATCAAAATGAGCTTAGTTTTGAAATCCGAGCTGTGCTTCAAAAGTTATGTATTCCTACTAAATTGAATTCTACCTTCCATTTGAAATATGCCTTGGGATAACTGCACATAGAAAGCTCGCACATGAAAATCTTGTGGATTGTCAATGTTTTTCATCCCACAGAACATGAAAATGAGCCTAATTTTTATATCCGAGCTGTGCTTCAAAAGTTATGTATTCCTACTAAACTGAATTCTACCTTCCATTTGAAATATGCCTTGAGATAAATTCCCCCTGGAAACCTTGCACACGAAAATTTTGTGGATTTTCAATGTTTTCCAGCCTATAGAACATGAAAATGAGCTTAATTGTGAAATCCGAGCTCTGCTTTAAAAGTTATGTATTCCTACTAAATTGAATTCTACCATCCATTTTGAGATATGCCTTGGGGAAACTTCTGAGGAAATGCTAAGCATCCAAATATAATGTGGATTGTCAATGTTATCCATCCCAAAGAACATGAAAATGAGCTTAGTTTTGAAATCCGAGCTGTGCTTCAAAAGTTATGTATTCCTACTAAATTGAATTCTACCTTCCATTTGAAATATGCCTTGGGGTAACTTCTGAGGAAATGCTAGCATCCAAGTATCATTTGGATTTTCAATATTTTACCCCCTGTAGAACATGAAAATGAGCTTAATTGTGAAATCCGAGCTCTGCTTCAAAAGTTATGTATTCCTACTAAATTGAATTCTACCATCCATTTTGAGATATGCCTTGGGGTAACTTCTGAGGAAATGCTTGCATCCAAATATCATGTGGATTGTAAATGTTTTCCAGCCCAAAGAAAATGAGAATGAGCTTAGTTTTGAAATCTGAGCTGTGCTTCAAAAGTTATGTATTCGTACTAAACTGAATTTTACCTTCCATTTGAAACATGCCTTGGGATAAATTCCCCCTCGAAAGCTCGCACAGGAAAATCTTGTGGATTTTCAATGTTTTCCAGCCTATGGAACATGAAAAAGAGCTAAATTGTGAAATCCGAGCTCTGTTTCAAAAGTTATGTATTCCTACTAAATTGAATTCTACCATCCATTTTGAAATATGCCTTGGGATAACTTCTGAGGAAATGCTAGCATCCAAATATCATGTGGATTGTCAATGTTTTCCAGGCCAAAGAAAATGAAAATGAGTTTAGTTTTGAAATCCGAGCTGTGCTTCAAAAGTTATGTATTCCAACTAAATTGAATTCTACGTTTCATTTTGAAATATGCCTTGAGATAAATTCCCCCTGGAAACCTTGCACACGAAAATCATGTGGATTTTCAATGTTTTCCACCTCATAGAACATAAAAATGAGCTTAATTTTTAAATCCGAGCTCTGCTTCAAAAGTTATGTATTCCAATTAAAATGAATTCTACCTTCCATTTGAAATATGCCTTGGGATAAATTACCCCTGGAAAGCAAGCACAGGAAAATCATGTGGATTTTCAATTTTTTCCAACATATAGAACATGAAAATGAGCTTAATTGTGATTTCCGAGCTCTGCTTCAAAAGTTATGTGTTCCTACTAAATTGAATTCTACCATCCATTTTGAAATATGCCTTGGGGTAACTTCTGAGGAAATGCTAGCATTCAAATATCATGTGGATTGTCAATGTTTTCCAGCCCAAAGAAAATGAAAATGAGCTTAGTTTTGAAATCCGAGCTCTGCTTCAAAAGTTATGTATTCCTACTAAATTGAATTCTACCTTCCATTTTGAAATATGCCTTGGGGTAACTTCTGAGGAAATGCTAGCATCCAAGAATCATGTGGATTGTCAATGTTTTCCAGGCCAAAGAAAATGAAAATGAGTTTAGTTTTGAAATCCGAGCTGTGTTCAAAAGTTATGTATTCCAACTAAATTGAATTCTACGTTCCATTTTGAAATATGCCTTGGGATAACTCCACAGGAAAAGCTCGCACAGGAAAATCATGTGGAGTTTCAATGTTTTCCACCCCGTGGAACATAAAACTGAGCTTAATTTTGAAATCCGAGCTGTGCTTCAAAAGTTATGTATTCCTACTAAATTGAATTCTACCTTCCATTTTGAAATATGCCTTGGGGTAACTTCTGAGGAAATGCTTACATCCAAATATCATGCGGATTGTAAATGTTTCCCATCCCAAAGAACATCAAAATGAGCTTAGTTTTGAAATACGAGCTCTGCTTCAAAAGTTATGTATTCCTACTAAATTGAATTCTACCTTCCATTTTGAGAAATGCCTTGGGGTAAATTCTGAGGAAATGCTTGCATCCAAATATCATGTGGATTGTCAATGTTTCCCATCCCAAAGAACATCAAAATGAGCTTAGTTTTGATATCCGAGCTGTGCTTCAAAAGTTATGTGTTCCTACTAAATTGAATTCTACGTTCCATTTTGAAATATGCCTTGGGATAACTCCACAGGAAAAGCTCACACAGGAAAATCATGTGGAGTTTCAATGTTTTCCACCCCGTGGAACATAAAACTGAGCTTAATTTTGAAATCCGAGCTCCACTTCAAAAGTTATGTATTCCTACTAAATTGAATTCTACCATCCATTTTGAGATATGCCTTGGGGTAACTTCTGAGGAAATGCTTGCATCCAAATATCATGTGGATTGTAAATGTTTTCCAGCCCAAAGAAAATGAGAATGAGCTTAGTTTTGAAATCCGAGCTGTGCTTCAAAAGTTATGTATTCCTACTAAACTGAATTCTACCTTCCATTTGAAATATGCCTTGGGATAAATTCCCCCTGGAAAGCTCGCACAGGAAAATCTTGTGGATTTTCAATGTTTTCCAGCCTATGGAACATGAAAATGAGCTAAATTGTGAAATCCGAGCTCTGTTTCAAAAGTTATGTATTCCTACTAAATTGAATTCTACCATCCATTTTGAGACATGCCTTGGGGTAACTTCTGAGGAAATGCTAGCATCCAAATATCAGGTGGATTGTCAATGTTTTCCAGGCCAAAGAAAATGAAAATGAGTTTAGTTTTGAAATCCGAGCTGTGCTTCAAAAGTTATGTATTCCTTCTAAATTGAATTCTACCTTCCATTTTTAAATATGCCTTGGGGGTAACTTATGAGGAAATGCTAGCATCCAAGTATCATGTGGATTGTCAATGTTTCCCATCCCAAAGAACATCAAAATGAGCTTAGTTTTGAAATCCGAGCTGTGCTTCAAAAGTTATGTATTCCTACTAAATTGAATTCTACGTTCCATTTTGAAATATGCCTTGGGATAACTCCACATGGAAGGCTCGCACATGAAAATCTTGTGGATTTTCAATGTTTTTCAGCCCATAGAACATGAAAATGAGGTTAATTTTGAAATCCGAGCTCTGCTTCAAAAGTTATGTATTCCTACTAAATTGAATTCTACGTTCCATTTTGAAATATGCCTTGGGATAACTCCACATGGAAGGCTCGCACATGAAAATCTTGTGGATTTTCAATGTTTTTCAGCCCATAGAACATCAAAATGAGCTTAGTTTTGAAATCCGAGCTGTGCTTCAAAAGTTATGTATTCCTACTAAATTGAATTCTACCTTCCATTTGAAATATGCCTTGGGATAACTGCACATAGAAAGCTCGCACATGAAAATCTTGTGGATTGTCAATGTTTTTCATCCCACAGAACATGAAAATGAGCCTAATTTTTATATCCGAGCTGTGCTTCAAAAGTTATGTATTCCTACTAAACTGAATTCTACCTTCCATTTGAAATATGCCTTGAGATAAATTCCCCCTGGAAACCTTGCACACGAAAATTTTGTGGATTTTCAATGTTTTCCAGCCTATAGAACATGAAAATGAGCTTAATTGTGAAATCCGAGCTCTGCTTTAAAAGTTATGTATTCCTACTAAATTGAATTCTACCATCCATTTTGAGATATGCCTTGGGGAAACTTCTGAGGAAATGCTAAGCATCCAAATATAATGTGGATTGTCAATGTTATCCATCCCAAAGAACATGAAAATGAGCTTAGTTTTGAAATCCGAGCTGTGCTTCAAAAGTTATGTATTCCTACTAAATTGAATTCTACCTTCCATTTGAAATATGCCTTGGGGTAACTTCTGAGGAAATGCTAGCATCCAAGTATCATTTGGATTTTCAATATTTTACCCCCTGTAGAACATGAAAATGAGCTTAATTGTGAAATCCGAGCTCTGCTTCAAAAGTTATGTATTCCTACTAAATTGAATTCTACCTTCCATTTTGAAATATGCCTTGGGATAACTTCTGAGGAAATGCTAGCATCCAAATATCATGTGGATTGTCAATGTTTTCCAGGCCAAAGAAAATGAAAATGAGTTTAGTTTTGAAATCCGAGCTGTGCTTTAAAAGTTATGTATTCCAACTAAATTGAATTCTACGTTCCATTTTGAAATATGCCTTGGGATAACTCCACAGGAAAAGCTCGCACAGGAAAATCATGTGGAGTTTGAATGTTTTCCACCCCGTGGAACATAAAACTGAGCTTAATTTTGAAATCCGAGCTCCGCTTCAAAAGTTATGTATTCCTACTAAATTGAATTCTACCATCCATTTTGAGATATGCCTTGGGGTAACTTCTGAGGAAATGCTTGCATCCAAATATCATGTGGGTTGTCAATGTTTTCCAGGCCAAAGAAAATGAAAATGAGTTTAGTTTTGAAATCCGAGCTGTGCTTCAAAAGTTATGTATACCAACTAAATTGAATTCTACGTTCCATTTTGAAATATGCCTTGGGATAACTCCACAGGAAAAGCTCGCACAGGAAAATCATGTGGAGTTTCAATGTTTTCCACCCCGTGGAACATAAAACTGAGCTTAATTTTGAAATCCGAGCTGTGCTTCAAAAGTTATGTATTCCTACAAAACTGAATTCTACCTTCCATTTGAAATATGCCTTGGGGTAACTTCTGAGGAAATGCTAGCATCCAAGTATCATTTGGATTTTCAATATTTTCCCCCCTGTAGAACATGAAAATGAGCTTAATTGTGAAATCCGAGCTCTGCTTCAAAAGTTATGTATTCCTACTAAATTGAATTCTACCTTCCATTTTGAAATATGCCTTGGGATAACTTCTGAGGAAATGCTAGCATCCAAATATCATGCGGATTGTAAATGTTTCCCATCCCAAAGAACATCAAAATGAGCTTAGTTTTGAAATCCGAGCTCTGCTTCAAAAGTTATGGATTCCTACTAAATTAAATTCCACCATCCATTTTGAGAAATGCCTTGGGGTAACTACTGAGGAAATGCTTGCATCCAAATATCATGTGGATTGTAAATGTTTTCCAGCCCAAAGAAAATGAGAATGAGCTTAGTTTTGAAATCCGAGCTGTGCTTCAAAAGTTATGTATTCCTACTAAACTGAATTCTACCTTCCATTTGAAATATGCCTTGGGATAAATTCCCCCTGGAAAGCTCGCACAGGAAAATCTTGTGGATTTTCAATGTTTTCCAGCCTATGGAACATGAAAATGAGCTAAATTGTGAAATCCGAGCTCTGTTTCAAAAGTTATGTATTCCTACTAAATTGAATTCTACCATCCATTTTGAGACATGCCTTGGGGTAACTTCTGAGGAAATGCTAGCATCCAAATATCAGGTGGATTGTCAATGTTTTCCAGGCCAAAGAAAATGAAAATGAGTTTAGTTTTGAAATCCGAGCTGTGCTTCAAAAGTTATGTATTCCTTCTAAATTGAATTCTACCTTCCATTTTTAAATATGCCTTGGGGGTAACTTATGAGGAAATGCTAGCATCCAAGTATCATGTGGATTGTCAATGTTTCCCATCCCAAAGAACATCAAAATGAGCTTAGTTTTGAAATCCGAGCTGTGCTTCAAAAGTTATGTATTCCTACTAAATTGAATTCTACGTTCCATTTTGAAATATGCCTTGGGATAACTCCACATGGAAGGCTCGCACATGAAAATCTTGTGGATTTTCAATGTTTTTCAGCCCATAGAACATGAAAATGAGGTTAATTTTGAAATCCGAGCTCTGCTTCAAAAGTTATGTATTCCTACTAAATTGAATTCTACGTTCCATTTTGAAATATGCCTTGGGATAACTCCACATGGAAGGCTCGCACATGAAAATCTTGTGGATTTTCAATGTTTTTCAGCCCATAGAACATCAAAATGAGCTTAGTTTTGAAATCCGAGCTGTGCTTCAAAAGTTATGTATTCCTACTAAATTGAATTCTACCTTCCATTTGAAATATGCCTTGGGATAACTGCACATAGAAAGCTCGCACATGAAAATCTTGTGGATTGTCAATGTTTTTCATCCCACAGAACATGAAAATGAGCCTAATTTTTATATCCGAGCTGTGCTTCAAAAGTTATGTATTCCTACTAAACTGAATTCTACCTTCCATTTGAAATATGCCTTGAGATAAATTCCCCCTGGAAACCTTGCACACGAAAATTTTGTGGATTTTCAATGTTTTCCAGCCTATAGAACATGAAAATGAGCTTAATTGTGAAATCCGAGCTCTGCTTTAAAAGTTATGTATTCCTACTAAATTGAATTCTACCATCCATTTTGAGATATGCCTTGGGGAAACTTCTGAGGAAATGCTAAGCATCCAAATATAATGTGGATTGTCAATGTTATCCATCCCAAAGAACATGAAAATGAGCTTAGTTTTGAAATCCGAGCTGTGCTTCAAAAGTTATGTATTCCTACTAAATTGAATTCTACCTTCCATTTGAAATATGCCTTGGGGTAACTTCTGAGGAAATGCTAGCATCCAAGTATCATTTGGATTTTCAATATTTTACCCCCTGTAGAACATGAAAATGAGCTTAATTGTGAAATCCGAGCTCTGCTTCAAAAGTTATGTATTCCTACTAAATTGAATTCTACCTTCCATTTTGAAATATGCCTTGGGATAACTTCTGAGGAAATGCTAGCATCCAAATATCATGTGGATTGTCAATGTTTTCCAGGCCAAAGAAAATGAAAATGAGTTTAGTTTTGAAATCCGAGCTGTGCTTCAAAAGTTATGTATTCCAACTAAATTGAATTCTACGTTCCATTTTGAAATATGCCTTGGGATAACTCCACAGGAAAAGCTCGCACAGGAAAATCATGTGGAGTTTGAATGTTTTCCACCCCGTGGAACATAAAACTGAGCTTAATTTTGAAATCCGAGCTCCGCTTCAAAAGTTATGTATTCCTACTAAATTGAATTCTACCATCCATTTTGAGATATGCCTTGGGGTAACTTCTGAGGAAATGCTTGCATCCAAATATCATGTGGATTGTAAATGTTTTCCAGCCCAAAGAAAATGAGAATGAGCTTAGTTTTGAAATCCGAGCTGTGCTTCAAAAGTTATGTATTCGTACTAAACTGAATTTTACCTTCCATTTGAAACATGCCTTGGGATAAATTCCCCCTCGAAAGCTCGCACAGGAAAATCTTGTGGATTTTCAATGTTTTCCAGCCTATGGAACATGAAAAAGAGCTAAATTGTGAAATCCGAGCTCTGTTTCAAAAGTTATGTATTCCTACTAAATTGAATTCTATCATCCATTTTGAAATATGCCTTGGGGTAACTTTGAGGAAATGCTAGCATCCAAATATCATGTGGATTGTCAATGTTTCCCATCCCAAAGAACATGAAAATGAGTTTAGTTTTGAAATCCGAGCTTTGCTTCAAAAGTTATGTGTTCCCCACCTACCATTTGAAATATGCATTGGGATTAACTCCACATGGAAAGCTTGCACATGAAAATTTTGTGCATTTTCAATGTTTTTCAGCCCATGGAACATGAAAATGAGCTTGGTTTTGAAATCTGAGCTCTGCTTCCAAAGTTATGTATTCCTACTAAATTGAATTCTACCTTCCATTTTGAGATATGCCTTGGGATAACTTCTGAGGAAATGCTTGCATCCAAATATCATGTGGATTGTCAATGTTTCCCATCCCAAAGAACATGAAAATGAGCTTAGTTTTTAAATCCGAGCTGTGCTTCAAAAGTTATGTATTCCTACTAAATTGAATTCTACATTCCATTTTGAAATATGCCTTGGGATAACTCCACATGGAAAGCTCGCACATCAAAATCTTGTGAATTTTCAATGTTTTACACCCCATAGAATATAAAAATGAACTTCATTTTGAAACACGAGCTCTGCTTCAAAAGTTATGTATTCCTACTGAACTGAATTCTACTTTCCATTTGAAATATGACTTGGGATAACTCCACATGGAAAGGTCGCACATGAAAATCTTGTGGATTTTCAATATTTTCCAGACTATAGAACATGAAAATGAGATTAATTGTGAAATCCGAGCTCTGCTTAAAAAGTTATGTATTCCTACTAAATTGAATTCTACCATCCATTCAGAGATATGCCTTAGGGTAACTTCTGAGGAAATGCTAGCATCCAAATATCATGTGGATTGTCAATGTTTCCCATCCCAAAGAACATGAAAATGAGCTTAGTTTTGAAATCCCAGCTGTGCTTCAAAAGTTATGTATTCCTACTAAATTGAATTATACCTTCCATTTTGAAATATGCCTTGGGGTAACTTTGAGGAAATGCTTGCATCCAAATATCATGTGGATTGTCAATGTTTCCCATCCCAAAGAACATGAAAATGAGCTTAGTTTTGAAATCCGAGCTGTGCTTCAAAAGTTATGTGTTCCTACTAAATTGAATTCTACCTTCCATTTTGAAATATGCCTTGGGGTAACTTCTGAGGAAATGCTAGCATCCAAATATCATGTGGATTGTCAATGTTTCCCATCCCAAAGAACATGAAAATGAGCTTAGTTTTGAAATCCGAGCTGTGCTTCAAAAGTTATGTATTCCTACTAAATTGAATTCTGCCTTCCATTTGAAATATGCCTTGCGGTAACTTCTGAGAAAATGCTAGCATCCAAATATCATGTGGATTGTCAATGTTTTCCATCCCAAAGAACATGAAAATGAGCTTAGTTTTGAAATCCGAGCTGTGCTTCAAAAGTTATGTATTCCTACTAAATTGAATTCTGCCTTCCATTTGAAATATGCCTTGGGGTAACTTCTGAGGAAATGCTAGCATCCAAATATCATGTGGATTGTCAATGTTTCCCATCGCAAAGAACATGAAAATGAGCTTAGTTTTGAAATCCGAGCTGTGCTTCAAAAGTTATGTATTCCTACTAAATTGAATTCTGCCTTCCATTTGAAATATGCCTTTGGGTAACTTCTGAGAAAATGCTAGCATCCAAATATCATGTGGATTGTCAATGTTTCCCATCCCAAAGAACATGAAAATGAAATTAGTTTTGAAATCCGAGCTGTGCTTCAAAAGTTATGTATTCCTACTAAATGGAATTCGACCATCCATTTTAAGATGTGCCTTGGGGTAACTTCTGAGGAAATGCTAGCATCCAAATATCATGTGGATTGTCAATGTTTCCCAACCCAAAGAACTTGAAAATGAGCTTAGTTTTGAAATCCGAGCTCTGCTTCAAAAGTTATGTATTCCTACTAAATTGAATTCTACCTTCCATTTTGAAATATCCCTTGGGATAACTCCACAGGAAAAGCTCGCACACGAAAATCATGTTGAGTTTCAATGTATTCCACCCCATAGAATATAAAAATGAGCCTAATTTTGAAATCCGAGCTGTGCTTCAAAAGTTATGTATTCGTACTAAATTGAATTCTACCTTCGATTTGAAATATGCCTTGGGATAACTCCACATGGAAAGCTCGCACATGAAAATCTTGTGGATTTTCAATGTTTTTCCGCCCATAGAACATGAAAATGAGGCTAATTTTTAAATCCGAGTTGTGCTTCAAAAGTTATGTATTCATACTAAACTGAGTTCTACCTTCCATTTGAAATATGCCTCGGGATAAATTCCCCCTGGAAAGCTCGTACACGAAAATCTTGTTGATTTTCAATGTTTTCCAGCCGATGGAACATGAAAATGAGCTTAATTTTGAAATCCGAGCTCTGCTTCAAAAGTTATGTATTCCTACTAAATTGAATTCTACCTTCCATTTTGAAATATGCCTTGGGGGTAACTTCTGAGGAAATGCTAGCATCCAAATATCATGTGGATTGTCAATGTTTCCCATCGCAAAGAACATGAAAATGAGCTTAGTTTTGAAATCCGAGCTGTGCTTCAAAAGTTATGTATTCCTACTAAATTGAATTCTGCCTTCCATTTGAAATATGCCTTTGGGTAACTTCTGAGAAAATGCTAGCATCCAAATATCATGTGGATTGTCAATGTTTCCCATCCCAAAGAACATGAAAATGAAATTAGTTTTGAAATCCGAGCTGTGCTTCAAAAGTTATGTATTCCTACTAAATGGAATTCGACCATCCATTTTAAGATGTGCCTTGGGGTAACTTCTGAGGAAATGCTAGCATCCAAATATCATGTGGATTGTCAATGTTTCCCAACCCAAAGAACTTGAAAATGAGCTTAGTTTTGAAATCCGAGCTCTGCTTCAAAAGTTATGTATTCCTACTAAATTGAATTCTACCTTCCATTTTGAAATATCCCTTGGGATAACTTCTGAGGAAATGCTTGCATCCAAATATCATGTGGATTGTCAATGTTTCCCATCCCAAAGAACATGAAAATGAGTTTAGTTTTGAAATCCGAGCTTTGCTTCAAAAGTTATGTGTTCCCCACCTACCATTTGAAATATGCATTGGGATTAACTCCACATGGAAAGCTTGCACATGAAAATTTTGTGGATTTTCAATGTTTTTCAGCCCATAGAACATGAAAATGAGCTTGGTTTTGAAATCTGAGCTCT
Organism: Hydrophis major; assembly: GCA_033807585.1. Classification (NCBI taxonomy): domain Eukaryota; kingdom Metazoa; phylum Chordata; class Lepidosauria; order Squamata; family Elapidae; genus Hydrophis; species Hydrophis major. The sequence continues at coordinate 171,336 of JAUCBL010000225.1, forward strand.
GCTTCCAAAGTTATGTATTCCTACTAAATTGAATTCTACCTTCCATTTTGAGATATGCCTTGGGATAACTTCTGAGGAAATGCTTGCATCCAAATATCATGTGGATTGTCAATGTTTCCCATCCCAAAGAACATGAAAATGAGCTTAGTTTTTAAATCCGAGCTGTGCTTCAAAAGTTATGTATTCCTACTAAATTGAATTCTACATTCCATTTTGAAATATGCCTTGGGATAACTCCACATGGAAAGCTCGCACATCAAAATCTTGTGAATTTTCAATGTTTTACACCCCATAGAATATAAAAATGAACTTCATTTTGAAACACGAGCTCTGCTTCAAAAGTTATGTATTCCTACTGAACTGAATTCTACTTTCCATTTGAAATATGACTTGGGATAACTCCACATGGAAAGGTCGCACATGAAAATCTTGTGGATTTTCAATATTTTCCAGACTATAGAACATGAAAATGAGATTAATTGTGAAATCCGAGCTCTGCTTAAAAAGTTATGTATTCCTACTAAATTGAATTCTACCATCCATTCAGAGACATGCCTTAGGGTAACTTCTGAGGAAATGCTAGCATCCAAATATCATGTGGATTGTCAATGTTTCCCATCCCAAAGAACATGAAAATGAGCTTAGTTTTGAAATCCCAGCTGTGCTTCAAAAGTTATGTATTCCTACTAAATTGAATTATACCTTCCATTTTGAAATATGCCTTGGGGTAACTTTGAGGAAATGCTTGCATCCAAATATCATGTGGATTGTCAATGTTTCCCATTCCAAAGAACATGAAAATGAGCTTAGTTTTGAAATCCGAGCTGTGCTTCAAAAGTTATGTGTTCCTACTAAATTGAATTCTACCTTCCATTTTGAAATATGCCTTGGGGTAACTTCTGAGGAAATGCTAGCATCCAAATATCATGTGGATTGTCAATGTTTCCCATCCCAAAGAACATGAAAATGAGCTTAGTTTTGAAATCTGAGCTGTGCTTCAAAAGTTATGTATTCCTACTAAATTGAATTCTGCCTTCCATTTGAAATATGCCTTGCGGTAACTTCTGAGAAAATGCTAGCATCCAAATATCATGTGGATTGTCCATGTTTTCCATCCCAAAGAACATGAAAATGAGCTTAGTTTTGAAATCCGAGCTGTGCTTCAAAAGTTATGTATTCCTACTAAATTGAATTCTGCCTTCCATTTGAAATATGCCTTGCGGTAACTTCTGAGAAAATGCTAGCATCCAAATATCATGTGGATTGTCAATGTTTCCCATCGCAAAGAACATGAAAATGAGCTTAGTTTTGAAATCCGAGCTGTGCTTCAAAAGTTATGTATTCCTACTAAATTGAATTCTGCCTTCCATTTGAAATATGCCTTTGGGTAACTTCTGAGAAAATGCTAGCATCCAAATATCATGTGGATTGTCAATGTTTCCCATCCCAAAGAACATGAAAATGAGCTTAGTTTTGAAATCCGAGCTGTGCTTCAAAAGTTATGTATTCCTACTAAATGGAATTCGACCATCCATTTTAAGATGTGCCTTGGGGTAACTTCTGAGGAAATGCTAGCATCCAAATATCATGTGGATTGTCAATGTTTCCCAACCCAAAGAACTTGAAAATGAGCTTAGTTTTGAAATCCGAGCTGTGCTTCAAAAGTTATGTATTCCTACTAAATTGAATTCTACCTTCCATTTTGAAATATCCCTTGGGATAACTCCACAGGAAAAGCTCGCACACGAAAATCATGTTGAGTTTCAATGTATTCCACCCCATAGAATATAAAAATGAGCCTAATTTTGAAATCCGAGCTGTGCTTCAAAAGTTATGTATTCGTACTAAATTGAATTCTACCTTCCATTTGAAATATGCCTTGGGGTAACTTCCGAGGAAATGCTAGCATCCAAATATCATGTGGATTGTCAATGTTTTCCAACCCAAAGAACATGAAAATGAGCTTAGTTTTGAAATCCGAGCTCTGCTTCAAAAGTTATGTATTCCTACTAAATTGAACTCTATCTTCCATTTTGAAATCTCCCTTGGAATAACTCCACAGGAAAAGCTCGTACACGAAAATCATATTGAGTTTCAATGTTTTCCACCCCATAGAATATAAAAATGAGCTTAATTTTGAAATCCGAGCTGTGCTTCAAAAGTAATGTTACTTCTAAACTGAATTCTACCTTCCATTTGAAATATGCCTTGAGATAAATTCCCCCTGGAAAGCTCGCACACGAAAATCTTGTGGATTTTCAATGTTTTCCAGCCTATGGAACATGAAAATGAGCTTAATTTTGAAATCCGAGCTCTGCTTCAAAAGTTATGTATTCCTACTAAATTGAATTCTACCATCCATTTTGAAATATGCCTTGGGATAACTTCTGAGGAAATGCTAGCATCCAAATATCATGTGGATTGTCAATGTTTTCCAGGCCAAAGAAAATGAAAATGAGTTTAGTTTTGAAATCCGAGCTGTGCTTCAAAAGTTATGTATTCCAACTAAATTGAATTCTACGTTTCATTTTGAAATATGCCTTGGGATAACTCCACAGGAAAAGCTCGCACAGGAAAATCATGTGGAGTTTCAATGTTTTCCACCCCGTGGAACATAAAACTGAGCTTAATTTTGAAATCCGAGCTCTGCTTCAAAAGTTATGTTTTCCTACTAAATTGAATTCTACCTTCCATTTTGAAATATGCCTTGGGGTAACTTCTGAGGAAATGCTTACATCCAAATATCATGCGGATTGTCAATGTTTCCCATCCCAAAGAACATCAAAATGAGCTTAGTTTTGAAATACGAGCTCTGCTTCAAAAGTTATGTATTCCTACTAAATTGAATTCTACCATCCATTTTGAGAAATGCCTTGGGGTAAATTCTGAGGAAATGCTTGCATCCAAATATCATGTGGATTGTCAATGTTTCCCATCCCAAAGAACATCAAAATGAGCTTAGTTTTGATATCCGAGCTGTGCTTCAAAAGTTATGTATTCCTACAAAACTGAATTCTACCTTCCATTTGAAATATGCCTTGGGGTAACTTCTGAGGAAATGCTAGCATCCAAGTATCATTTGGATTTTCAATATTTTCCCCCCTGTAGAACATGAAAATGAGCTTAATTGTGAAATCCGAGCTCTGCTTCAAAAGTTATGTATTCCTACTAAATTGAATTCTACCTTCCATTTTGAAATATGCCTTGGGATAACTTCTGAGGAAATGCTAGCATCCAAATATCATGTGGATTGTCCATGTTTCCCAACCCAAAGAACATGAAAATGAGCTTAGGTTTGAAATCCGAGCTGTGCTTCAAAAGTTATGTATTCCTACTAAACTGAATTCTTCCTTCCATTTGAAATATGCCTTGAGATAAATTCCCCCTGGAAACCTTGCACACGAAAATCATGTGGATTTTCAATGTTTTCCACCTCATAGAACATAAAAATGAGCTTAATTTTTAAATCCGAGCTCTGCTTCAAAAGTTATGTATTCCAATTAAAATGAATTCTACCTTCCATTTGAAATATGCCTTGGGATAAATTACCCCTGGAAAGCAAGCACAGGAAAATCATGTGGATTTTCAATTTTTTCCAACATATAGAACATGAAAATGAGCTTAAAAGTGATTTCCGAGCTCTGCTTCAAAAGTTATGTGTTCCTACTAAATTGAATTCTACCATCCATTTTGAAATATGCCTTGGGGTAACTTCTGAGGAAATGCTAGCATCCAAATATCATGTGGATTGTCAATGTTTTCCAGCCCAAAGAAAATGAAAATGAGCTTAGTTTTGAAATCCGAGCTCTGCTTCAAAAGTTATGTATTCCTACTAAATTGAATTCTACCTTCCATTTTGAAATATGCCTTGGGGTAACTTCTGAGGAAATGCTAGCATCCAAGAATCATGTGGATTGTCAATGTTTTCCAGGCCAAAGAAAATGAAAATGAGCTTAGTTTTGAAATACGAGCTCTGCTTCAAAAGTTATGTATTCCTACTAAATTGAATTCTACCTTCCATTTTGAGAAATGCCTTGGGGTAAATTCTGAGGAAATGCTTGCATCCAAATATCATGTGGATTGTCAATGTTTCCCATCCCAAAGAACATCAAAATGAGCTTAGTTTTGATATCCGAGCTGTGCTTCAAAAGTTATGTGTTCCTACTAAATTGAATTCTACGTTCCATTTTGAAATATGCCTTGGGATAACTCCACAGGAAAAGCTCACACAGGAAAATCATGTGGAGTTTCAATGTTTTCCACCCCGTGGAACATAAAACTGAGCTTAATTTTGAAATCCGAGCTCCACTTCAAAAGTTATGTATTCCTACTAAATCGAATTCTACCATCCATTTTGAGATATGCCTTGGGGTAACTTCTGAGGAAATGCTTGCATCCAAATATCATGTGGATTGTAAATGTTTTCCAGCTCAAAGAAAATGAGAGTGAGCTTAGTTTTGAAATCCGAGCTGTGCTTCAAAAGTTATGTATTCCTACTAAACTGAATTCTACCTTCCATTTGAAATATGCCTTGGGATAAATTCCCCCTGGAAAGCTCGCACAGGAAAATCTTGTGGATTTTCAATGTTTTCCAGCCTATGGAACATGAAAATGAGCTAAATTGTGAAATCCGAGCTCTGTTTCAAAAGTTATGTATTCCTACTAAATTGAATTCTACCATCCATTTTGAGACATGCCTTGGGGTAACTTCTGAGGAAATGCTAGCATCCAAATATCAGGTGGATTGTCAATGTTTTCCAGGCCAAAGAAAATGAAAATGAGTTTAGTTTTGAAATCCGAGCTGTGCTTCAAAAGTTATGTATTCCTTCTAAATTGAATTCTACCTTCCATTTTTAAATATGCCTTGGGGGTAACTTATGAGGAAATGCTAACTCCACATAGAAAGCTCGCACATGAAAATCTTGTGGATTTTCAATGTTTTTCAGCCCATAGAACATGAAAATGAGCCTAATTTTTATATCCGAGCTGTGCTTCAAAAGTTATGTATTCCGACTAAATTGAATTCTACCTTCCATTTTGAAATATGCCTTGGGTTAACTGCAAAGGAAAAGCTGTCACATGAAAATCATGTGGATTTTCAATCTTTTCCACCTCACAGAACATAAAAATGAGCTTAACTGTGAAGTGCGAGCTCTGCTTCAAAAGTTATGTATTCCTAATAATTGAATTCTACCATCCATTTTGAGATATGCCTTGGGGAAACTTCTGAGGAAATGCTAAGCATCCAAATATCATGTGGATTGTCCATGTTTCCCAACCCAAAGAACATGAAAATGAGCTTAGGTTTGAAATCCGAGCTGTGCTTCAAAAGTTATGTATTCCTACTAAACTGAATTCTTCCTTCCATTTGAAATATGCCTTGAGATAAATTCCCCCTGGAAACCTTGCACACAAAAATCATGTGGATTTTCAATGTTTTCCACCTCATAGAACATAAAAATGAGCTTAATTTTTAAATCCGAGCTCTGCTTCAAAAGTTATGTATTCCAATTAAAATGAATTCTACCTTCCATTTGAAATATGCCTTGGGATAAATTACCCCTGGAAAGCAAGCACAGGAAAATCATGTGGATTTTCAATTTTTTCCAACATATAGAACATGAAAATGAGCTTAAAAGTGATTTCCGAGCTCTGCTTCAAAAGTTATGTGTTCCTACTAAATTGAATTCTACCATCCATTTTGAAATATGCCTTGGGGTAACTTCTGAGGAAATGCTAGCATCCAAATATCATGTGGATTGTCAATGTTTTCCAGCCCAAAGAAAATGAAAATGAGCTTAGTTTTGAAATCCGAGCTCTGCTTCAAAAGTTATGTATTCCTACTAAATTGAATTCTACCTTCCATTTTGAAATATGCCTTGGGGTAACTTCTGAGGAAATGCTAGCATCCAAGAATCATGTGGATTGTCAATGTTTTCCAGGCCAAAGAAAATGAAAATGAGCTTAGTTTTGAAATACGAGCTCTGCTTCAAAAGTTATGTATTCCTACTAAATTGAATTCTACCTTCCATTTTGAGAAATGCCTTGGGGTAAATTCTGAGGAAATGCTTGCATCCAAATATCATGTGGATTGTCAATGTTTCCCATCCCAAAGAACATCAAAATGAGCTTAGTTTTGATATCCGAGCTGTGCTTCAAAAGTTATGTGTTCCTACTAAATTGAATTCTACGTTCCATTTTGAAATATGCCTTGGGATAACTCCACAGGAAAAGCTCACACAGGAAAATCATGTGGAGTTTCAATGTTTTCCACCCCGTGGAACATAAAACTGAGCTTAATTTTGAAATCCGAGCTCCACTTCAAAAGTTATGTATTCCTACTAAATCGAATTCTACCATCCATTTTGAGATATGCCTTGGGGTAACTTCTGAGGAAATGCTTGCATCCAAATATCATGTGGATTGTAAATGTTTTCCAGCTCAAAGAAAATGAGAGTGAGCTTAGTTTTGAAATCCGAGCTGTGCTTCAAAAGTTATGTATTCCTACTAAACTGAATTCTACCTTCCATTTGAAATATGCCTTGGGATAAATTCCCCCTGGAAAGCTCGCACAGGAAAATCTTGTGGATTTTCAATGTTTTCCAGCCTATGGAACATGAAAATGAGCTAAATTGTGAAATCCGAGCTCTGTTTCAAAAGTTATGTATTCCTACTAAATTGAATTCTACCATCCATTTTGAGACATGCCTTGGGGTAACTTCTGAGGAAATGCTAGCATCCAAATATCAGGTGGATTGTCAATGTTTTCCAGGCCAAAGAAAATGAAAATGAGTTTAGTTTTGAAATCCGAGCTGTGCTTCAAAAGTTATGTATTCCTTCTAAATTGAATTCTACCTTCCATTTTTAAATATGCCTTGGGGGTAACTTATGAGGAAATGCTAACTCCACATAGAAAGCTCGCACATGAAAATCTTGTGGATTTTCAATGTTTTTCAGCCCATAGAACATGAAAATGAGCCTAATTTTTATATCCGAGCTGTGCTTCAAAAGTTATGTATTCCGACTAAATTGAATTCTACCTTCCATTTTGAAATATGCCTTGGGTTAACTGCAAAGGAAAAGCTGTCACATGAAAATCATGTGGATTTTCAATCTTTTCCACCTCACAGAACATAAAAATGAGCTTAACTGTGAAGTGCGAGCTCTGCTTCAAAAGTTATGTATTCCTAATAATTGAATTCTACCATCCATTTTGAGATATGCCTTGGGGAAACTTCTGAGGAAATGCTAAGCATCCAAATATCATGTGGATTGTCCATGTTTCCCAACCCAAAGAACATGAAAATGAGCTTAGGTTTGAAATCCGAGCTGTGCTTCAAAAGTTATGTATTCCTACTAAACTGAATTCTTCCTTCCATTTGAAATATGCCTTGAGATAAATTCCCCCTGGAAACCTTGCACACAAAAATCATGTGGATTTTCAATGTTTTCCACCTCATAGAACATAAAAATGAGCTTAATTTTTAAATCCGAGCTCTGCTTCAAAAGTTATGTATTCCAATTAAAATGAATTCTACCTTCCATTTGAAATATGCCTTGGGATAAATTACCCCTGGAAAGCAAGCACACGAAAATCTTGTGGATTTTCAATGTTTTTCAGCCTATGGAACATGAAAATGAGCTTAATTTTGAAATCCGGGCTCTGCTTCAAAAGTTATGTATTCCTACTAAATTGAATTCTACCATCGATTTTGAAATATGCCTTGGGGGAAACTTCTGAGGAAATGCTAGCATCCAAATATCATGTGGATTGTCAATGTTTTCCAGCCCAAAGAAAATGAAAATGAGCTTAATTTTGAAATCCGAGCTTTGCTTCAAAAGTTATATATTTCTACTAAACTGCATTCTTCCTTCCATTTGAAATATGCCTTGGGATAACTCCACAGGAAAAGCTGGCACACGAAAATTATTTGGATTTTCAATGTTTTCCACCCCGTGGAACATGAAAATGAACTTAATTGTGAAATCCAAGCTCTGCTTCAAAAGTTATGTATTCCCACTAAATTGAATTCTGCCGTCCATTTTGAGATATGCCTTGGGGTAACTTCTGAGGAAATGCTAGCATCCAAATATCATGTGGATTGTCAATGTTTCCCATCCCAAAGAACATGAAAATGAGCTTAATTTTGAAATGCGAGCTGTGCTTCAAAAGTTATGTATTCCTACTAAACTGAATTCTACCTTCCATTTGAAATATGCCTTGGGATAAATTCCCCCTGGAAAGCTCGCACACGACAATCTTGTTGAATTTCAATGTTTTTCAAGCCATAGAACACGAAAATGAGTTTAGTTTTGAAATCCGAGCTCTGCTTCAAAAGTTATGTATTCCTACTAAATTGAATTCTACGTTCCATTTTGAAATATGCCTTGGGATAACTCCACAGGAAAAGCTCGCACAGTTAAATCATGTGGAGTTTAAATGTTTTCCACCCCATGGAACATAAAACTGAGCTTAATTGTGAAGTCCAAGCTCTGCTTCAAAAGTTATGTATTCCTACTAAATGGAATTCTGCCATCCATTTTTAGATATGCCTTGGGGTAACTTCTGAGGAAATGCTAGCATCCAAATATCATGTGGATTGTCAATGTTTCCCATCCCAAAGAACATGAAAATGAGCTTAATTTTGAAATCCGAGCTTTGCTTCAAAAGTTATGTATTCGTACTAAACTGAATTCTACCTTGCATTTGAAATATGCCTTGGGATAAATTCCCCCTGGAAAGCTCGCACACTACAATCTTGTTGAATTTCAATGTTTTTCAGCCCATAGAACATGAAAATGAGTTTAATTTTGAAATCCGAGCTCTGGTTCAAAAGTTATGTATTCGTACTAAATTGAATTCTACCTTCCTTTTGAAATATGCCTTGAGATAAATTCCCCCTGGAAACCTTGCACACGAAAATCATGTGGATTTTCAATGTTTTCCAGGCTATGGAACATGAAAATGAGCTTAATTTTGAAATCCGGGCTCTGCTTCAAAAGTTATGTATTCCTACTAAATTGAATTCTACCATCAATTTTGATATATGCCTTGGGGTAACTTCTGAGGAAAGGCTGGCATCCAAATATCATGTGGATTGTCAATGTTTCCCATCGCAAAGAACATGAAAATGAGTTTAGTTTTGAAATCTGAGCTCTGCTTCAAAAGTTATGTATTCCTACTAAACTGAATTCTGCCTTCCATTTGAAATATGCCTTGGGATAACTCCACAGGAAAAGCTCGCACAGGAAAATCATGTGGAGTTTCAATGTTTTCCATCCCATGGAACATAAAACTGAGCTTAATTTTGAAATCCGAGCTCTGCTTCAAAAGTTATGTATTCCTTCTATACTGAATTCTGCCTTAAATTTGAAATATGCCTTGGGAAAACTCCACATGGAAAGCTCGCACATGAAAATCATGTGGATTTTCAATGTTTTCCACCCCATAGAAAATGAAAATGAGTTTAGTTTTGAAATCCGAGCTCTGCTTCAAAAGTTATGTATTCCTACTAAATTTAATTCTATCTTCATATTTTGAAATATGCCTTTGGGGGAACTTCTGAGAAAATGCTAGCATCCAAATATCATGTGCATTGTCAATGTTTTCCAGCCCAAATAAAATGAAAATGAGCTTAGTTTTGAAATCCGAGCTGTGCTTCAAAAGTTATGTATTCCTACTAAATTGAATTCTACCTTCCATTTTGAAATATGTCTTGGGATAACTCCACAGGAAAAGCTCGCACAGGAAAATCATGTGGAGTTTCAATGTTTTCCACCTCAAAGAATATAAAAATGAGCTTAATTTTGAAATACGAGCTGTGCTTCAAAAGTTATGTATTCCTACTAAACTGAATTCTACCTTCCATTTGAAATATGGCTTGGGATAAATTCCCCCTGGAAAGCTCGCACACGAAAATCTTGTGGAATTTCAATGTTTTTCAGCCCATAGAACATGAAAATGAGTTTAGTTTTCAAAATCCAAGCTCTGCTTCAAAAGTTATGTATTCCTACTAAATTGAATTCTACGTTCCATTTTGAAATATGCCTTGGGATAACTGCAGAGGAAAAGCTCGCAGTTTAATCATGTGGAGTTTCAATGTTTTCCACCCCATGGAATATACAATTGAGCTTAATTGTGAAGTCCGAGCTCTGCTTCAAAAGTTATGTATTCCTACTAAATTGAATTCTACCATCCATTTTGAGATATGCCTTGGGGTAACTTCTCAGGAAATGCAAGCATCCAAATATCATGTGGATTGTCAATGTTTCCCATCCCAAAGAACATGAAAATGAGTTTAGTTTTGAAATCCGAGCTCTGCTTCAAAAGTTATGTATTCCTACTAAATTGAATTCTACCATCCATTTTGAGATATGCCTTGGGGTAACTTCTCAGGAAATGCAAGCACCCAAATATCATGTGGATTGTCAGTGTTTCCCATCCCAAAGAACATCAAAATGAGCTTAGTTTTGAAATCCGAGCTCTGCTTCAAAAGTTATGGATTCCAACTAAATTGAATTCTCCCTTCCATTTTGAAATATGTTTTGGGATAACTCCACAGGAAAAGCTGGCACAGGAAAATCATGTGGATTTTCAATGTTTTCCACCTCATGGAACATAAAAATGAGCTTAATTGTGAAATCCGAGCTGTGCTTAAAAAGTTATGTATTCCGACTAAATTGAATTCTACCTTCCATTTGAAATATGCCTTGAGATAAATTCCCCCTGGAAAGCTCGCACACTAAAATCTTGTAGATTTTCAATGTTTTCCAGCCTATGGAACATGAAAATGAGTTTAATTTTGAAATCCGGGCTCTCCTTCAAAAGTTATGTATTCCTACTAAATTGAATTCTACCATCAATTTTGAGATATGCCTTGGGGTAACTTCTCAGGAAATGCAAGCACCCAAATATCATGTGGATTGTCAATGTTTCCCATCCCAAAGAACATGAAAATGAGTTTAGTTTTGAAATCCGAGCTGTGCTTCAAAAGTTATGTATTCCTACTAAACTGAATTCTGCCTTCCATTTGAAATATGCCTTGGGATAACTCCACATGGAAAGCTCGCACAGGAAAATCATGTGGAGTTTCAATGTTTTCCATCCCATGGAACATAAAACTGAGCTTAATTTTGAAATCCGATCTCTGCTTCAAAAGTTATGT
>JAUCBL010000226.1:2500-12500 GCA_033807585.1 Hydrophis major
ATAGATAGATAGATAAAGATAGATATAGATATAGATATAGATTTAGATATAGATAGATATAGATGTAGATAGAGATATAGAGATAGTAAAATAGATAGATAGATAGATAGATAGATAGATAGATAGATAGATAAAGATAGATATATAGATTTAGATAGATATAGTTAGATATAGATGTAGATAGATAGATAGTGAGATAGATAGATGGATACATAGATAGATAGAGATAGAGATAGATAGATAGATAGATAGATAGATAGATAGATAGATAGATAGATAGATAGAGATAGATTGATATAAGATAGATATATTTATTTATTTATTTGATTTGATTTGATTTGTCAATCACTTACAAGATAATAGGTATAAGTATAAACATAGTTATGAATACATGAAATGGATACTTATAAGAAAAATAAAAAGAAACACTAGGACAGGGACGGTAGGCAGGTTGGTGCACTTATGCAGGCCCCCTACAGACCTCTTAGGAAAGGGGTGAGGTCCGTAGGAGACAGTCTAAGATTAAAGTTTTTGGGGTTTGGGGAAGAAACCACAGAGTCAGGTAGAGGATTCCAAACACGGACCGCTCTGTTGCTGAAGTCGTATTTCCTTCCATCAAGTTTGGTTGCGGTTTACTTTGTATTTATTGTTTGCTCTTGTGTCGTTATGGTTGAAGCTGAAGTATTCATTGACAGGTAAGTCATTGCAATGTATGATTTTATGTGCTACACTTACATTGGACCGAAGGTGGCATAATTCAAGGTTTTCTAGGACTAGAATTTGGTGGCCGAAGGTCTTCTACAACCACACTTCATAACAGAATTAAATTGAATCAAATGAGAAGGAATCGAAAAGAAGAGAATGAGAACAGAGATTAAAGTGAGAGCAGAATCAGCATTGAATAGATTAAATGGAATGAGATTAGAATGAGAGAAGAGAATAGATTATAATCACAATGTAACAGTAGAATGGAATAGAGAATAGAATTACATTTAATTAGAATAGAATAAGAAGGAGACTAGAATTGGGAATAGAATGAGAATATAGAATAGAATGAGAATAGAAGAACAGTAGAATAGAATAAATAGAATTAAATAGAATTAGAATAAAATTAGAATAGAATATAATTAAAAAATATAGAATTGGAATAGAATAGAATAGAATAGAATAGAATAGAATAGAATAGAATAGGAATTCATAATAGAATAGAATAGGAATAGAATAGAATAGGAATTTAGAATAGAATAGAATAGGAATTTAGAATAGAATAGAATAGGAATAGAATAGAATGGAATAGAATAGAATAGAATAGGAATAGAATAGAATAGAATGGAATAGATAGAATAGAATAGGAATAGAATAGAATAGGAATTTAGAATAGAATAGAATAAAGAATAGAATAGAATAGAATAAAGAATAGAATAGAATGGAATAGGAATAGAATAGGAATAGAATAGAATAGGAATTCAGAATAGAATAGAATAAAGAATAGAATAGAATAAAGAATAGAATAGGAATAGAATAGGAATAGAATAGGAATAGAATAGGAATAGAATAGGAATAGAATAGAATAGGAATTCAGAATAGAATAGAATAGGAATTTAGAATAGAATAGAATAGAATAGGAATAGAATAGGAATTTAAAATAGAATAGAATAGAATAACAATAGAAGGAAGTGGGAGTGTGGTTCCAGTGGCTGGGAAGGGCACAGTCAAGCTGGGCATTCAGAGGAAGACTCCCGGCCACCCCCTTCATCCTAGGCCACTCCCTTCATCCTAGGGCACACCGAGAGGAATGGAGAAGGGAGCAACATGGCTTCCAGGGGAGAAAAGGGCCCTGATCCCCTTTCGTTTCAATGTATTCTCCTGGCCTTCTCAAAATTCCATCTTAATTGATATTATCCCCTATTATATTCCCCCCCATATTACATGACGTCAGCTTAGTTTGTGTTGGTTTTTTTTTTTTTAGTTTAATTTCTACTTTATCTTTACTTTGGGTTCAGACTGCATTGCTTCCCTTTGTAGACTGGGATAACTGGACATTGGGGGCCAAGTTGGAAGAGGATAACTGGACATTGGGGGCCAGGTTGGAGGTCCTCAAGGGAATTTATTCTCCTTTGGTCACTTGGTTCTTTTTGTGTCATCACAGGAACAAAAGAAAGCTTTCAATTTTTATTGCTTGAGTTTTTGATTTCAGATACAATCAACCCCGATCACCTAGATTTGATCTTTGTGTCCCAGAGAAAGAATAAATGTATTTTTCTTTTCAGCCTGAAGAGTATGTCACTCCCCTCCCTTCCTCCCCATTCTTTACCCCTCCCTCCATTCTTCCTTTCTCTTTTTTGATGAAGAATTTTTATTTTTAAAGAAACATACACAAACAAAACATAAAACTGAAAACATAAAACCGTCTTACAGTGACATACGTACAGCGTGTCGGTTGGTTACAAGTCTTTTGTGCTTCATCTCCAGAGTCCTCATTTATAGTTTGTATAAATTCTCATATTATCCATTTAGTGTGTCTGTGTCTGTGTGTTTGTGGGTGTGTGTGTGTGTCTATATATGTGTGTGTGTGTGTGTGTGTGTGTGTGTGGTATTCAGCTTTGTTCAGGTATTTTCCCACATCATTGTAGTTGTGTATATATATACATATATATATTGCTACAACATTAAAAGCATAACTATAATCTATATCTATCTATCTATCTATTTCTATTTCTATTTCTATTTCTATTTCTATTTCTATTTCTATTTCTATTTCTATTTCTATTTCTATTTCTATTTCTATTTCTATTTCTATTTCTATCTATCTATCTATCTATCTATCTATTCGTCTGTCTGTCTATCTTACTATCTATATGTCTATATCTATACACACACACACACAAAAGAAAACATACATGCATAGATAGATAGATAGATAGATAGATAGATAGATAGATAGAGATAGATATAGATATAGATTTAGATAGATATAGATAGATATAGATGTAGATAGAGATATAGAGATAGTAAAATAGATAGATAGATAGATAGATAGATAGATAGATAGATAGATAGATAGATAGAGATATAGAGATATAGAGATATAGAGATATAGATATAGATATGCATGTATGTTTTCTTATGTTTGGTCTTTGGGATATATGTATAATATTTGTTAATCATTTCTTTGACCATAACTATTATTCCATCCTTTTATGCGAGATATTCAAGATTTTAGACTAATTCATCTTATCCCATTCATCTGACCTCATCATAAATCCATCCAATCATAATGCATCCTTATGTTGTATTCTCTATCATTCTATTATCCGGATATTATCAAATGATCTCAAATATTTCATTTCCTATTTTCATTTTTTTTAAAAATCTAACCCTTGATCAAATCAATCCCATATCTTGTCAGATGGTTTGTCTCCTTGTTCTGTCATTTCAAATGTCCATTGACTCATTTTGGCAGATTCCATTCTTTTCTGAATAACTTCCTCCTGCGTTGGTATTTCCTCTGCCATTATAAACACCTTTACAATCAAGTATTTCAATTCTCGACTGTATCCTTCCGGTCAAAATCCTTCCAATCAAAATAGCTCTGATTTATTTTATTTCATTTCATTTGTTCACCAAAGTTTCACTCCATGACGCCGACCACTTTATCCCGCTTTTTAATCCTACGTTGTTTCCAATTTCCTAACATTATTTCTCTTCCAAATATAACAATACCATCTTATGTCCCTTCACAGAATCCCTTTTTCGGTTAAATTTTCTCCCATTATCTCTGAATAGGTCCTGTTTCTTTACATCTTGCTCCAAACCTTTGTAACATCCTTTCCTTCTTCCCTTTCCTCTTTTTAACCCCGTCTCTTCACCTCCATTTTTCTCTTCTGTGTTCCCCTTTTCTGTTGCTTTCCAGCTTTATATCCACTTTTTAAATTATTTCCCCCTTTTTGGGCTGTTTTTTTTTAAGTCTTAAATTCTCCATCCTCTTTCCCCCCTTTCTTCCCCAAAGAGAGTTACTTGTTCATTAAAGATGGCTTCTTCTTTGTCCCACTCTTCTAGTTTCACAGAATTGAATTAGGAAGGAACGGGAATATTTAAATTACTCAATATTTTATAAAATATAAGTGAAGTGTGGGGGAAATCAACGATGGAAAGTTTATAAGTGTTCCCATAGAAGTACGATACTTATCTGAAAAATAATGTGTAAAAATGTTCAGATTTAAATGAATATTAATATTAATGATAGAATGAAATTGGTATGGATTGTTGTTTGAATTATATTATATATAATTTTTTTCTCTTTTTAAAATATATAGTGTAACTTTAGAATGTACTAAGCAGAATCCGAACGGAGATTATGTATTATATGAAGTGTTATAATTTTAGGGGAAAGATAGAAAGGCGTCAAACTCCAATCCGTGATTCGAGGAGAAATTTTGTTCAATGAGAAAAGACAGTAGACAGTTGGAAACAGGACAGACAAAGAATATAAGTATAAGGATTTGAATTGAGATGAAAGAAATAAAATTAAATTAAGAAAGTTGAAAAAGGGGAGAAGCTAGATAGAAAATGTAGAAGAAGAAGAAGAAGATATGGAATGGAATATAAAGATGAGCATGAACTTAAATTTGTGTCCGTACGAAGAAATGTCACCTGGGATCAAGCTGCTTTCAAAAAAAAAAAGGTTTTATGTTTGGATGTTTTGTGTTTTGTTTGTTTAGGTTTGTTTTTAAAAATCAATCAAATTTTCAAAAAAAAAAATATCTCTGAAGGCGATTTTTGCATGTTGCACTTGGTCTCCTTCCTTTTCCAAAATGGCCACCACCACCACCTCGCAGAAGGAAAGGGGGGAGTTTAGTGACCTGTGGAAACAACAACAACAAAAGGCAGCGAATTTTAATTGGTCAACTTTAGAGCTACTCCATGGAATCCTCCACCACCATCACCCCGGCTCACTTACTCCGGCTTGTGGCCATGTGGAAGATGGCTTCCCAAGCTGGACGCCCACCCCTCTGCTACTCACCTTCTCCTGCCATCCTTGCACCCTCCCTGTTGTCTTCCACAGCTGATGCGCGGCAATCCATTTGTTGCCATAATTGCCGAAACCGGTAGTAGTAACACCAGGTTGAATCCCACCCCAGCTTGAAAGGGTGGCCAAACTCAACCCCGTTGGCAAGATGGCCAGGAACACAGATAAGCCATGCCAAGACTGGATCAATTCTCACAATTTGAGCCCAACAACTTGTTTTTTGTTTTTTGTTTGCTAAAATGGCAGCTCACGAAGGGAATCAGGGCCCTTTCCTTCCCTGTAAGCCAGGCAACTCATGTTGCTCCCTTCTCAATTCCTCCCTGTGTGTCCTACCAGGAAGAGACCAGGGCGGACCTTGGTCTTTCTCACACCCCTGGTGGAGACTGACTGACTCCGAGGGAGAGGAGGAACAACCGACAGGGAGTGGGAGGGTGGCAATCCAGAGGTGGTGGAGGAGGAGGCCGGGGAAGGGCAGAGGCTGGCTGGGCAGTCCGAGGAAGACCGAGGCCCATCCCCTCTCCATCCTAGGCCCATCCCCTCTCCATCCTGGGAGGAGAGGATAAAGGGAGAGATGTGGTCTTATTCGAGAGGAGTGGGCCTTGATGCTCTTAATGGGACAACTGGAGAAGAGGACGGATCAGTGTACAGGTGAGCGCTGGAAACAAAGCGGGGAACTATCTCTAGTTTATCGTTCCTGTCTTGAGTTTGGCTTCATTCCCAGTGTGTGTTTTGTTCTCCGTGGACGTCTTCCAGCCCTTATCTTGTTTTTTTTTAACTCTTTATCATTGAAATGGCATTTCCTCCTCCTTGTAACTGTTTGTGGGGGAGTTTTTTTGTCTTCCGTCAAGGATATTTGGAGCTTGGAAGCCGAGCGAAGGAATTAAAAGGGGATTTCCCTGTTTTTGGGGAACCGAGTTGGTTTTGTCGCCCACCCTGGGTCATCGCAGTCTTCCTCTTGAATCGGCGGTCCCTTGTTCTACTTCTCCCCTGCTCTGCCCGGCCATCCTTTTTTCCCCTTCCCCCCAGTTTCTTCCTCAGTCCATGGAGCCACCCTCCTCACTCCCTGTCCACTGCTCGGCCTTCCCCCTCTGAGTCCGATTCTGACCCCTCACTTCTCCGTTCTTCTTCACGCTTCTTACCTTTCAGGGTTTCGCAATTGAAGCGGTTGTACACGCCGCGGGACACCAGCCGGATGTATACACCCTTCAGGGTCTTCTGGTGGCTGACGATGGTGAAGGTCTCGTAGGGCGGGATGATGACTTCCTGTTGGTACGGGCGCAAGGAAAATGGCGAGATGGGCACGCCGTGACAGGTGCGGATGGAGAAGAAGGTGTCCTCGCCAAACCCTTGTGCCACTTTTGGGATCATGGAAGAGGAGGCGAACTGCCCGAAGCGCACTACCTTGCCGGAAAGGGTGAAACGGATGCCGTGGATCCCACGGAAGACTTCGTAGCAAGCGGGCCCCGTCTTCTTGGCCTGGAGGGCCCGATTGAGGAGGAGGAAGTAGTCCTTGAAGGGGAAATGGACGTAAGCGTATTTGGATCACCCGGCTTGGCGTACGGCCACATTGAAATCTCCATAAAAGTGGTCTCCGATGGTGTAGGCCATCAGGGCGGTGGCGTACATCCAGTTGAAGTTGCCGAGGGCGTAGTTGCTGAGTTTGGCCACGTGCGAGATGGCCGTTTGCCAGGTTTTGAGGTATTTCTTGGGGAGGGGGACATAGCCTGGCTTCTGGAGTTTGAGCTCTCTTGAGGTGACGCAGCCGTTATATGGGTCGTCCAGTGAATCCTTGGCCATGTCGAGGGGAATCTTTTGCAGACACAAGACCTGTCTGAAGGAGAAGAGGAAAGGTGGAAGGACAGGACGGAGAGAAAAGAACCCGTGGTGTGTCTCAGAGTCGGCTGTGCCCATGTGATGGTCACTCCTAATAAATCGATTCTTTTTTTTTTTGAAACTCCAAGAGACACGGCTAGAGACTTACGATTTGAATGGGGGGTTGGATTGTCCGAACCAAAACTAAGACCCATCCTTCATTTCCCCCTTGAACCCTTTCAAGGGGCAAGTAAACTTTGCTGTCATACGTGCCCCCCCGTCCGCCCTCCCTTGGAGTCCGAATCCGAGGAGGACGCCGAGAAGCTTGACAGGGAGCGGGGAGCGTGACTCCGTCGACCGAGGAAGAAACCGGCGGAAGGGGGTAAAGTCCGGCTGGGCAGAGTAGGGAAGAGGTAGACCAAGAGGAGACCGAGTCCACAGGAAGACCCAGGCCCCACCCCACTCCCTCTTCCTCCTAGGGCACGCAGGGAGGAATGGAGAAGAGAGCAATGTAAGGTCTGGCAGCTTACAGGGGGAGGAAAGGGCCCTGATTCCCTTCCTAGCTGAGAAGGAGAGTTTCAAAAGAGATGCAAGCCGAGGGTGGCATCTTGTGGGGAAAGCAATGCGACTTTATCTCAGTGGTCGGTGTTCCCGGCGTCTTCTCAACCCTTGTTGAGTGATGGCCATGCCTTCCCATCTGGAATTTTTGCTCCTGCCCTGCCGGACTCATGACCTCCTTTTGACCTCAATTGGACTTGAAGTTCTAGTTTCTGTTGACCTTGTTTTGGACTTGAGTTCCCTGCAACCCAAAGGCTGCTTGACCTGGGAACAGTTTTGTTCTGTTTTTTTCCCCCTCCAGCCCAGAAGGTAACCAGGATATTGGGAGGGAAGGGGGGGGAGGGCCAAATTTGGAGCGAATCAAGGGACTCCGATGGATGATTCGATTGGCTGGCCTTGGGGCCATGCCCCCTTGGGGGTCCCTTCCCCTTGACTGCTCGGTTTCTACCTGCAAAGGGGCAGCGAGGCATCCGATCAGGAACAAGGCCCGGAGCCCCCAGATGGGCGGCGTCTTCATGGTGACTCCTGAGAAGAGACAAAGCAAGAGTAGGGAAGGGTGGGGGAGGGGAGGGGAGGGGGGGTGAAACCCACCCGCCATCTTGATACAATGTGGAGCAAGTTCAGCCCTGCTCATCAAGGGAGAAGGGTTGGAGAGCTTGGGGTGGACATGACAAAGGTCCTTGGGGGCTCTCTTGAGTTCAGTGGGAGTTGTTGGGGTTGGGGTTTTTGCTTTTGTTTTTTTGTTTTGCGGATGTCTCGTGACCCAGCTAGGGAACATCATCAGGGCTAGAAGAGAGTTGGGTGGTGGAGAAGAGGAGGAGGAGGAGAAGGAAATGTCTGCAGGGAAAACCACTCAGCTCAGAGAGCTCCAAGGATCCCACAGTCCTTCCTTCCTTTCTTTTCTTTCTTTCTTTCTTTCTTTCTTTCTTTCTTTCTTCCATTCCTTCCTTCCTTCTTTCTTTCCTTCCTTTCTCTTTGTTTCCTTCCTTCCTTCCTTTCCCTTCTTTCTTCCCTTCCTTCCTTCTTTCCTTCCTTCTTTCTTTCCTTTCTTTCTTTCGTTCTTCCCTTCCTTCTTCCCTTCCTTCCTTCCTTTCTTCCCTTCCTTCCTTCATTTCTTTCTTTCCTTTCTTCCTTCCTTCCTTTCTTCCTTTCTTTCTTCCCTCCCTCCCTCCCTTCCTTCTTTCCTTCCTTCCTTCCTTCCTTCCTTCCTTCCTTCATTTCTTTCCTTCCTTCCTTCCTTCTTTCTTTCTTTCTTTCTCCCTATCTTCCCTTCATTCCTTTCTTTCTTGTCTTTCTTCCTTCCTTCCTTCCTTTCTTTCTTTCTTCCCTTCCTTCCTTCCTTTCTTCCCTCCCTCCCTTCTTTCTTTCTTTCTTTCTTTCTCCCTATCTTCCCTTCATTCCTTTCTTTCTTGTCTTTCTTCCTTCCTTCCTTCCTTCTTCCTTCCTTCCTTCCTTCTTCCTTCCTTCCTTTCTTCTTTCTTTCTTTCTTTCTTTCTTTCTTCCTTCCTTCCTTCCTTCCTTTTTTTCTTTCTTTTTTCTTTCTTTTTCTTTCTTTCCTTCCTTCTTTTTTTCCTTCTTCCTTCCTTCCTTTCTTTTTTTTTCTTTCTCTTTCTTCCTTCCTTTCTTTTTTCTTTCTTTCTTTCTCTTTCTTTCCTCCCTCCCTCCCTCCTTCCTTCCTTCCACCTCTCTTTCTCCTTTCCTTCCTTCCTCCCTCCTTCCTCCCTCCCTCCTTTCCTTTCTTCTTTCCTCCTCTTTCTCCTTTCCTAACTTCCTCCATACCTCCTTCCTTCCTCCCCTTTTTCTCCTTTCCTTCCCTCCTTCCTCTTTCCTTCCTTCCTCCTCTTTCCTAACTTCCTCCCTCCTTCCTTCCTTCCTTCCTTCCTTCCTTCCTTCCTTCCTTCCTTCCTTCCATCCATCTTTCTTTCTTTCCTTCCTTCCCTTTTCTTCTTCTTCCTCCCCCTCTCTTCCTCCCATCAGCCCCCCTTTCCCCTTCCAGCCCTGTTTATGTTCCCTAGCTGGGTTGTAAAATGGTGTGGGGGGGGTTGAAACAGATCCCAGATAAATCAGCCTTGGAAAGGAGCTTGTAGGTCATCTAGTCCAACCCCTTCCAAACTCTCCGTTGGTGGGCTACCCTCAGGCATGGGCCCATTTGCCCCTTCTCCTACCCCAAGTAGATCAAGGTGGATATTCCCTGTTTATTTTCCGGCTTTATTTGGCATCCTGGTGGGCTCTGCCTTGTGTGCCAATATTTGGGCGTCCTTAAACGACCTGCCCAATCTTGTCCACTTCAATTCTGATCCCGGGGCCATTTCCCATCTGTTGTTTTTTTTTAATGAATGATCTACTAAGTAGCCGGATCCTTTCTTCTTTCTTTCCTCCCTCCCTCCCTTCCTTCCTTTCCTTCCTTCCTTCCTTCCTTTCTTTCCTCCCTCCCTCCCTCCTTCCTTCCTTTCCTTCCTTCCTTTTCTTTCCTCCCTCCCTCCCTCCCTCCCTCCCTTCCTTCCTTCCTTCCTTTCTTTCCTCCCTCCCTCCCTCCCTTCCTTCCTTCCTTTCCTTCCTTCCTTTCCTTCCTCCCTTCTTCCTTCCTTTCCTTCCTCCCTC
>JAUCBL010000226.1:17500-152500 GCA_033807585.1 Hydrophis major
AGAGAGAGAGAAACAGAGAGAGAAAGACGGAGAGACAGAAAGAGAGAGAGAAACAGAGAGAGAAAGACGGAGAGACAGAAAGAGACAGAGAGAAACAGAGAGAGAAAGACAGAGAGACAGAAACAGAGAGAGAAAGACGGAGAGACGGAAAGAGAGAGAGAAACAGAGAGAGAAAGATGGAGAGACAGAAAGAGACAGAGAGAAACAGAGAGAGAAAGACAGAGAGACAGAAAGAGAGAAAGAGAAACCGAGAGAGAAAGACAGAGAGACAGAAAGAGAGAGAGAGAGAGAAACAGAGCGAAAGACGGAGACAGAAAGAGAGAGAGAGAGAAACAGAGCGAAAGACGGAGAGATAGAAAGAGACAGAGAGAAACGCGGAGAGACAGAAAGAGAGAGAGAGAGAGAGAGAAACAGAGAGCGAAAGATGGAGAGACAGAAAGAGACACACACAGAGAGAGAAACACAGAAAGATGGAGAGACAGAAAGAGAGAGAGAGAAACAGAGAAACAGAGAGAGAAAGACGGAAAGACAGAAAGACACACACAGAGAGAGAGAAACAGAGAGAGAAAGACGGAGAGACAGAAAGAGACAGAGAGAAAGAGAGAAACAGAGAGAGAAAGACGGAGAGAGAGAAAGAGACAGAGAGAGAAACACAGAGAGAAAGACGGAGAGACAGAAAGAGATAGATAGATAGAGAGAAACAGAGAGAGAAAGACAGAGAGAGACAGAGAGACAGAGAGAAAGAGAGAGAGAAAGACAGAGAGACAGAAAGAGACACACAGAGAGAGAGAGAGAGAGAGAGAAAGACAGAGAGACAGAAAGAGACAGAGAGAGAGAGAGAGAGAAACAGAGCGAGAAAGATGGAGAGACAGAAAGAGACAGAGAGGCAGAGACAGTGATTTATATTTTTCTTATATGTACCCATTTCATAGATTCATAACTATGTTTATACTTATTCCGTTCCTGTCTTATTGCTTCTCTTTATTTTCCTTATAAGTATCTATCTCATCTATTCAAAACTATATTTATTCTTCTACTTGTATCTTGTCAGTGATGGACAAATCAAATAAATCCTAAAAAAGAAAAAAAATACTCAAAAACTTGATCCCGTATATTAAGGGCCGAAGGGCCTGAAATCAAATCAGTCTCAATCTGACATTGGGTGACCTGGAGATATGTCCGCTTCGTGCTTTGCGACCGTGGCCTTTGCATAGCTTTGCAAGAGGTTGTAAGCCAGGAGGAAGCGAGCAGGGAAAGTTGGCTTAAAAGGAACCATGTCGTAAGAGTTGTGGGTTCAAGGAAGGGCAAACCGCCCTTGTTGCTTCAGACACACTGGAGGAAGCGTTGTGGTTTTCAAGGGAAAATGTTGAAATTTGAGGTAGAGAATTAGGCCTCAACCTGACCCCCCTTGGGATTGATTGATTGATTTTATTTTTATTTATTTCTTTGAATGAATGAATGAATGCCTTTTATTGTCACTATCCACATGTACAATTTACATTATACACATAAACAGTGAAATTAGAGCAACTCATCGTTCAGTGCAGTTTATTACACAGTAATAAAGAGATAAAAAAGTGATATTGCACTCAGTGCATGTGTGAATTTAAAATGGTTATGGCTTTGGGGAAAAAACTATTCTTGAGGCGATTTGTCCTTGACCTGATGCTCCTGTAGCGCCTCCCTGAGGGCAACAGGTCAAACAGACCATAACCAGGATGGGAGCTGTCTTTTATGATGTTCACAGCTCTGCTAAGACAGCGGGAAGAGTAGATGTCCGACAGGGAGGGGAGAGGACAGCCAATGATCTTCTGAGCTGCTTTGACTACCCTCTGTAATCTCTCCCTGTCTGCCATGGTGCAGTTGCCATACCACACTGTGATGCAGTATGTCAGCAGGCTTTCAATGGACGCACGGTAGAAGGTAATCAGCAGGCTGGAGTCCAGGTTGTGCTTCCTGAGCACCC
Organism: Hydrophis major; assembly: GCA_033807585.1. Lineage (NCBI taxonomy): Eukaryota > Metazoa > Chordata > Lepidosauria > Squamata > Elapidae > Hydrophis > Hydrophis major. The sequence continues at coordinate 19,467 of JAUCBL010000226.1, forward strand.
GCAGGAAATGGAGTCTCTGCTGGGCCTTCTTGATGACTACTGTGATGTTTTCCGTCCAGGAGATTTTGTCGGCAATGATGACACCCAGAAACCGGAAGGTGTGGATCCTCTCCACCTGCTCTCCATTAATATAGAGGGGAGCCAGGTCGGTGTTGTGCCTCCTGAAGTCCACAATGAGTTCCTTAGTTTTCTTGGTGTTCAGAACTAAGTTGTTTTCTGAACACCAAGCTATCAACATCAGGACCTCCTTCCTGTAGGCTGCCTCGTCTCCCTTCGAGATGAGTCCGACCACTGTGGTGTCATCAGCGAACTTCACAATGAGGTTGCTGTCATGCTGTGGACTACAGTCGTGGGTGTAGAGGCAGTACAGGAGTGGGCTCAGCACACAGCCCTGTGGGGAGCCAGTGCTCAATGTGCGTGTGGAAGAGAGGTGGGGGCCAAGCCTTACAGTCTGGGGCCGGTCACTTAGGAAGTCCTTTATCCAGGCACATATAAGGGGGGGCAAACCTAATGTGTCCAGTTTTTTGGTCAATATTCCTGGGATGATTGTGTTAAAGGCAGAGCTGTAGTCCACAAAGAGCATCCGGACATAACTCTGCTGCTGCTCCAGGTGGTTCAGCGCAGCATGCAGAGCTATGGCTATGGCATCCTCTGTAGACCGGTTTGTGCGGTAGGCGAACTGGTGGGGGTCGAGATCCGGAGGAAGATGGTTGATGATGTGCCGGAGCACATTTGTCAATCAATTACAAGAGGACAGGGATAAGTATAAACATAGTTATGAATCCATGAAATGGGCACATATAAGAAAAAGATAGATAGATAGATAGATAGATAGATAGATAGATAGATAGATAGATAGATAGATAGATAGAAAGAGAGAGAGAAGATAGATATTTAGATAGATAGATAGATAGAAAGAAGATAGATATTTAGATAGATATTTAGATAGATAGATAGATAGATAGATAGATAGATAGATAGATGGATGGATGGATGGATGGATGGATGGATGGATGGATGGATGGATGGATGGATGGATGGATGGATGGACGGACGGACAGACAGACAGACAGATAGAAGATAGATAGATAGATAGATAGATAGATAGATAGATAGATAGACAGACAGACAGACAGACAGACAGATAGATAGATAGATAGATAGGCAGGAGGCAAGCATTTCATTATTTTTCTTCATCCTTTCCTCCTCCATCGGCATTTTCTGATCTTTCCCCCATTTTGTGCAAGTCCCATTTGAGCTGCTGTTATGCCTATAACTATGTATGTACTGTTTTATATATTTTTTATATATTTCATGTAATATATGTTATTTCCATGACAATTAAAATCTGTGATGTCTGGATGATCCCCTTTGGGGCCAAAAAAATCCCCCATCAAAATATATATATATATATATATATTGTTCTGCTACTAATATCTTCTGTCTGTTTTTTTTGGGGGGGGGCTCTTTTTGTATCTTGATTGGCTGGCAACATTGTGTTACTTTATTGGAGGCCTTTAGTGCAGCTTGGCTTCGGGTAAATGGACGGCTATCATTAGTTAGGAAGCTGGGTTTCATCTGGGTGCCTGGTTGGGGTGTGTTTGAGCTGGAGGTATCAGGGGGGATCTGTTTGTGCCCAGGTGTTTGCCTGGCTTGTGGTGTGGAGATGTTTTTGTTTGTGAGTGCAGGCTTCCAAATGATTGACAGCCTGGTGGAATCATCTCTTCTGTTCATGCTTTCTGGTCTTTTTTCAATCTCTATGGCTTCTCTGATGATTCTGTGGCTGGGATTTTCTATGATGGCTAGGGTTTTGGTGCCATTGAAGTTGATGTTATGACCTGTGGCTTCCATGTGTTGGACAAGTGAGGAAGTGTGTTCCAGCTTTTTGACTGCATTTTTGTGTTCATCCAGGCGGGTGCTTATTCTTCTATTGGTCTGTCCAATGTATGTGGCCGGGCATGATGCACAGGGGACTTCATATATGCCTTGGTTTTGCAGGTCAATTTTGTCTTTGGGGTTCCTGAGGATGGCTGCTATTTTTCTGTCTGTTTTGAAGACAGTCTTGATGTGGTGTCTGTATAGAATCTTACTAATTTTGTCTGTAGTGCCTCTTATGTAGGGCAGGACAGCTGTTCCATGGGTCTGTTCATCTTCTGGGTCTCTATTATGTCTCAGTGTGCTTTTGTGGATCAAGTTGGTGATTTTGCTTTTTTTTTTTTTTTTTTTGAAACAAATTTTTATTAATTTTAAAGATAAAACAACACATCATTAACCATTAAATACATAAACACATAAAACCTCTTAACATTGTAAATCCTTACAAGTCAAACAAAACATTATTTTTATACAGCATAATTCCAATTTATCCCATCTCCATATGGACACACAAACATCTTTCAGCAAGTTTCTCATTTTTTCTCTTTACTCCTATTCAATTTCATTTCTCTTCCATATTTATCCATTTTATAGTCATCATATTCTTTTCTTTCTGGCTTGTATAAATTATTCTCGTCTAGCATTCCTCCAAGGTTTTATTGATTCTTTCCTTTTTTTTTTTTTATAAAAAACAAATTTTGTTAGTTTTACCATAAGCACAATACACAAACATACAAACACAAAACATAAACAAAACTAAAAGATCTTTTCTGAAGGTTGTCTGTTCCCGGGTTAAAACTCTTTACACAGACACAAATTCAAACATCATATTCAACCCATATCTCCTTCCAAATCTTATTATCATTTTCTTTTTTATATATATATATAAAAACCATTTTTATCAGTTTTATAAAAACAATGCACAAAAAATCAAGGCATAGCAGCTTATAAATTCTTTTCTAAGAAAAAATAATAATAATAGACCAATAAAGCATAACATTTCCAGATTATAATATCAATATTTCATATAATATTAACTTCATATCTTGTCCCTACTTCTCTTTTCCATCCAAATTATTTATTAATTAAAATTTTATTGCCTTTTATCAATATACAAAATCCAAAAAAAAAAAGCATATATATCCTTCCATATCTTATTACCATTTTCAATAACATTCTTTGTCTGTTCTATTTCCAATTATCCATTCATCTTTTTTTTCTTTTACTATACTTCTCCTGTACACCAATTGGAGTAACATCTATAACTCATTACCCTAACTTAGAAATACTACATATAGCAATCTTTCTTGGGATTCTGTTTAAAAAAAATTCTAAAATTACATAATAAATTTTATATTCTAAATATACATATAAAAACACACTCTTATATACCCTCCAGAATCCCTCTTTTAATCTAAATTAAATTCACCCATTATCTCTAAATAAACTTTTTTTCCTTAGGTCTTGCTTCCCCACATTAAGGCTTCTCCTCCCCCCCTTTCTCTCTTGCTTATTCTTCTCCTTGCCCTTTCTACCCCTTTGTTTTTTCTCTTCGCTTTTCTTGCTCCTTTTCCTTTGCTTTCTAACCTTGCCTCCATCTTTTCGCTCATTTTTCTCTCTTTTGGTTGTTTTTATAATTCTTAAAATCCCCTTTTTCTTATCCTTTTTGTCCTCCTCTCCAGAAGGGACCCATTGTTCATCAAAAATGGCTTCTTCTTCCTCTTCTTCCTTGTCCCAGTCCTTCTGCTGCGTAATCAACTTTTCAAAGGAACATAACGCCATTTCTAAGAATTGAAACAAAGCGCCCAAAGTATCTTCTTTTTTATATTTTTGATATTCAATCTCTAGTTCATCCACAGACGATGTCATTATGAAAAGGGAAACTTTTTCCAAAACAACCACAAGAATTTTTAATCAAAGACAATCAAAAGCAATTAAAAAAAGAAAAAAAAATTCCAAAAGTTAATACTTTTCTTCCTTCTTCTCTTTCTCTTTCTGAATTAATTTTTAATCAAAGAGGTCCAATTACCATATATCTTCTTTTGGGATCCACAAAGACTTCTAATCAATCTCCTCCTTTTTCAGCTTCTGCTCCAATTTTTTTTTTCTCCCTTCCCACTTGCAATGAGAATTTTAATAATCAAAAATTCATACCTCCAGCAGAGATTTTCCAATTTCTCACATTTTTCAATGTCCAAAAATCCCTTTGTCTCTTATCTTAGCTTTCAAAACAATCCACTTTCAATGTCTAATATATCCAAATATTTCTGCTTTTTCCGTGGGGTGGGAGAGTAAAAAAAAAAAAAAATTCCCTTTAACAGCTTCTCCGCCGCTTTTCGCTCTTCTTAGGGATACAATGTATCCTCCAGCAACAAACAGCTCAATTCCAGGCAATTTAAAAGGTGTTACTTGACCCGGCTCAGACAGAACTTTCACTCTTCACACTTCCTCCAGCACAGTTCTTACCCGGTTGCTGGCTTCTTCGTGGCGGCCATTGCTGACCGCCGCTCCACCGCCTTGGGAAAAAGGGGTTTTCCCGGAGAAAGGGGGGGTCTGCGATGCCCCCACCTCCCTTTCCGACTCCCCTCTATCTTCAGCTGTCCCTACAGGGCAGCCATATCCCCCTGACCCATCTGGATCGGGGGTACCTCGACAGCTAGCACAGCAGGAATCGCGAGCTGTCGCGAATTCCTGCTGCCCCGAAGCCACGCAAACCGGAAGTTTTTCGTGATTTTGCTTTTGTGGAAGCCGTTGGCTGTCAATATTTTAGTCAGGGTGCATAGTTCAGTCTTAATGTGTGTCTTTTCTGCCAGGCGTTTGGTTCTAGTAATTAGTGTTTTAGCCACGGAGTTTATCTGTGCTGGGTGATGGTGAGATTGGGCGTTGAGGCAGCGGTTAGTGTGTGTTTTCTTCTGGTATATGGTGTGTCCTAGTGTGCCATCTGTTTTCTTGTAGATTAGTACATCTAGGAATGGTAGTTGTTTGTTTGTTTCTGTTTCCATGGTGAACTTGATTTTGGGGTGTGCGCTGTTTAGGTGTGTTAGGAAGTTGTTTAGGTTTTCTTGTCCATGGGGCCAAATCACGAATGTGTCATCGATATATCTTAACCATAGTTTGGGTTTGAGTATGGCATTAGCCAGGGCTCTGGATTCGAATTCTTCCATGAACAGGTTTGCAATGACAGGTGACAGTGGTGATCCCATGGGGGCTCCTTCAATTTGTTTGTATCTTTGTCCTTTGTATATGAAATATGTGTTGGTTAAGCAGTGTTCTGTTAGTTCCATGAGGTGTTTAGCTGGTTGGTATTTATTTTTGATGATTTCGAGGGTCTCTTTTATCGGGACTTGAGTGAATAGTGAAACCACGTCAAAACTTACAAGCAGATCTTCTTGCTCCACGTGTAGATCTTTGATCATTTCCAAGAAGTGGTATGAGTTTTGTACATGAGAAGCTGCTGTTTCAGCATGGGGCTGTAGCTCTTTTGCTAGGTGTTTAGCCAGGTTTTGTAGTGGTGCTCCTCTGGAGCTGACTATGGGTCTGAGAGGTATGCCTTCTTTGTGTATTTTTGGGAGGCCGTATAGTTTGGGGCATCTGGAAGATTTCTCTCTGGGTATGATCGTGTGTTGGATCTCTTTGCTTATGTGGCTGGTTATAATTTTCTTCTTGGTTAATTTTTCCAGATATGTGGTTGGGTCTGTGTTTATGGGTTTGTATGTGGAGTCTTGGAGTAGGTCTGTCAATTTAGTTTCATAGTCTTTTCTGTCCATTACTACAGTGGCGTTCCCTTTATCTGCTGGGAGGATGATTATGCTGCTGTCTCTTTTCAGGGTTTGTAGCGCTTTAATTTCATTTTGCTGTAAGTTGCTTTTGGGTGGTTTGCTTGTGCATAGAATGTTGGTAACTTGGTGTCTTATTTTATCAGCTTCATCTGTATTTAATTTAGTTAGGCTGGATTCTACTGCACATATGATGGATTCTGTGGGGATTTTTTTGGGTGCTATAGCATAATTGAATCCTTTGGTAAGGACTTCTGTTTCTGTTTTGGTGAGTTCTCTGTTGGAAACATTGTACACTAATTGTTTCAGGTGTTGTTGTGAGTTGTTGGGGGTTTTCTTGTCATGTTCTAATTTCTTTAATTTGTTCAAGAGCTTTTCCTGTTTGTAAATGTTTGCAGATTCAGCTCTCCAAGTTGTAAGTTGTTTTATCTTGTCCCAAAGTAGAGAGTGGATTTTGCTGCTCAATTCCAGGTGTAGTGCTAGCAAATCTTTGTTTAACTGATCTAATTGGAATCTCTTACTGTGGAGCTCGTTCCTTAGTAGAGCCATTTCAGTTCTTTTCAGGATACGTTTAGTGGCTGCTGTGCTTTGATGAAATATTAATTTGAAGCAGGTTGGTGTAGTATTGTCTCTGCAGCTGCGTAGGAATTGGAGGTCACATAGTATTACTGCTCTTTTAATTTCCAGTTTCTCGTAGGTTTTGATCTGGTTGTTTATTCCCTCCCCGTAGAGGTTTGATATTTGTTTTCTTAAGTTTTCGCGGGTACTTACATGTCTGGCATTCAGCTTTGTTCGGGTATTTTCCCACGTGGTGCTTTTAAAGTTGTAGCAACGTTTCAGCAGAATCTCATCTGCCATCATCAGGCTTCTGTACAGAACAGAACACGCCTCCAGCCAATCAGAACACAGCCAACCCCCCAACCAATGAGAACATAGCCAAACCCCCACCCAATCAAGTCACACCCCCACTAGCAGTTAAAAGGAAGAAGCAGCTGCAAGCTCACATCACTCTGAGAAGCACAGAGCTGAAGACACAAGCCTGAAGATGATGAATGAGACTTCATCGAAACATTGCCTAGATACTTCCAATCTTACACGGGAGAAAACCCGAATAACCAAAGATCCATATATATATATATATTTATGTATATGTATATGTATACGTATATGTACATGTATATATATTTGTTTTCTGAGGTTCTCGCGGGTACTTGTATGTGGATCTTTGGTTATTCGGGTTTTCTCCCGCGTAATATTGGAAGTATCTAGGCAACGTTTCGATGAAGTCTCATTCATCATCTTCAGGCTTGGTCTTCAGCTCTGTGCTTCTCAGAGTGATGTGAGCTTGCATCTGCTTCTTCCTTTTAACTGCTCCTGGGGGTGTGACTTGATTGGCTGGGGGCTTGGCTGTGTTCTGATTGGATGGGGGGGTGTTCTCATTGGTTGGGGGTTTGGCTGTGTTCTGATTGGTTGGGGGGTTGGCTGTGTTCTGATTGGCTGGAGGCGTGTTCTGTTCAGGTGGGGGCTTGATTGTGCTCAGGTTAGTCTTAGTTGCTGGAAGGTTTGAGCTGGTGAGCTGTGATCTTGCTGTTTGGCTTCGAGTTCGTGGTCGTGCTGCATCTTCATGGTGGGGGTCAGTTCGCTTCATGTATGGCTCAGAGGGGTTTGAGGTGGGTAGTGATGCAGCTGCAGTGCAGCTTCTGGTCTGTGGTCGTGTTTCATCTTCTGTGTGGGTGTGAGTCTGCTTTCTACGTGGAAGTGTGGTGGTGGCATCTTGTGTGGCTATCACGGGTGTGGGTCTGGTGTCATTCTTCATGTTAGGTACGCGTCTGTATATATATGTATATATGTATATATATGTATATACATGTATATATGTATATACATATATATGTGTGTGTGTGTGTGTATATCTATATATCTATATGATCTATATCTATATCTATATATCTACTATCTATCTATCTATCTATCTATCTACTTACTTATCTATATCTATCTATCTCTATCCATCTCTATCTCTATACCTCTGTCTGTCTGTCTGTCTGTCTGTCTGTCTGTCTATCTATCTATCTATCTATCTATCTATCTATCTATCTATCTATCTATCTATCTATCTCTCATCCATGTATCCATCCATCATCTATCATGTATCTATCTATCTGTAGGTCTAGGTATGTTCAGGTCTTTTCCTGTGTAAGATTAGGAGTATCTTGGTGATGTTTTGGCGAGGTCCCACTCGCCATCCTCAGGCTTATGTCCTTCTGTTTGGTTTGTTTGGATTTTAAGTTACCGTTTGTGTTGACCTTGTTTTGGACTGAGTCAAAAGCTGTTCCTGGGGGAGCTTTTTTTTTTTCCCCTCCAGCCTGAAAGTTAAGTTGGAGATAATAAAGGGATTCTTTTTGCTTCTCTGACTGGGGTTCCCTTGGTGCCATGCCCCTTCTGGATCATCGCAAAAAACATTTAAGATAGTTGGACTATAATATATACGGTAACGACGAAACAGAGAGCGATGATTGCCGTGACAATAATCTTTTCTCTCGACCACCCAGCTTTTTTGGCCATTTTGCGAACGTTGCGGTTCTCCGCCAGGAAAACTTGGACGATGGCGTCCCTCAGGTTGGGCTCCAAATACAGCCGGTTGACGTAGTACCGCCCGCCATTATCGACGACGGTTCTCTTCACTATTGCCATCAGCTCGGAGACCTGCCATGCCTGCTCGGGGCCCACCGCCCTGTTGTTGAAACCGCAGAAGCGGTGCCCGCACCGCCAGATCACTTCCTGCAGATTCCGGTTGTCAGTGTTGCGGACGTACTCCTGCAGGGGGGTCCCTCCCAGATCCTCCACGCAGGTGAAGAGGACGATGGTGTGATGGGCGGATTCCGGCCCAAAGATATCCCAGGCGCACTTGGCGGCGACGGCGTCTTCGGCAGTGAAGCGTCCCACCTGGGTGACCAAGATCAGGGTGTGGGGGCCGGGCTGGGAGAAGTTGACACAAGTCAGGATCTCCCGTCGCACAATCTCCATGTAGTCGTCAGTGTCGAACATGGCGGGGTTGTCGACCACATAGACCGTCGTGCCCTGCCAGCTTCCCTTCCCCCTCTGGCACCTCAGGGTGGTGGTCTTGCCTGACATGACGGACTCAAACTTTTTCCATCCGAGGATGGTGTTGCCTGTGGCGCTTTTCCCGTCACCAGACTTTCCGACCAGGATGAGCCGGAGTTCAGCATTGTCCTCTGGGAGTTGGAAGAGACAGGGAGACTGCGTTAGGGGCGGAGTGTAGTTTTGCCGCTCAATGAAATTCAGGGCATGGATTCAGTTGTTGACAGAGAAAGTGGGGGGGGGGGATGGAAGGAGCGAAGGAGAGAGAGAGAGAGAGAGAGAGAGATGGATAGATAGCCAGAGAGGGAGATAACAGAAATAAAGATAGGTGGATGGGTGGGGCATAGACACAGATGGATGATAGGATACCTAACTATAGATGGATGGACGGACAGATAGAGAGATGGATGATCAGATAGATAATTATGGATGGATGGATGGATGATAGGATACCTGCGAAAACTTAAGAAAACACACTCTCTCTCTCTCTCACACACACACACAAACACGCACACATATATATGATAGAGATAGATTATATATATATATATGTTTTCTGAGGTTCTCGCGGGTATTTGTATGTGGATCTTTGGTTATTCGGGTTTTCTCCCGCGTAAGATAGGAAGTATCTAGGTAACGTTTCGATGAAGTCTCATTCATCATCTTCAGGCTTGTGTCTTCAGCTCTGTGCTTCTCAGAGTGATGTGAGCTTGCAGCTGCTTCTTCCTTTTAACTGCTAGTGGGGGTGTGACTTGATTGGATGGGGGCTTGGCTGTGTTCTGATTGGGTGGGGGGTGTTCTCATTGGTTGGGGGTTTGGCTGTGTTCTGATTGGTTGGGGGTTTGGCTGTGTTCTGATTGGCTGGAGGCGTGTTCTGTTCAGATGGGGGCTTGATAGAAAGCAGACTCACACCCACCCAGAAGATGAAACACGACCATGGACCAGAAGCCGCACTGCAACTCCATCACTACCCACTTCAAACCCCTCTGAGCCATACATGAAGCGAACTGACCCCCATCATGAAGATGCAGCACGACCATGAACTCGAAGCCAAACAGCAAGATCACAGCTCACCAGCTCAAATCCCCCAGCAACTAAGACTAACCTGATCACAACCAAGCCCCCACCTGAACAGAACACGCCTCCAGCCAATCAGAACACAGCCAACCCCCCAACCAATGAGAACACAGCCAAACCCCCACCCAATCAAGTCACACCCCCACTAGCAGTTAAAAGGAAGAAGCAGCTGCAAGCTCACATCACTCTGAGAAGCACAGAGCTGAAGACAAAAGCCTGAAGATGATGAATGAGACTTCATCGAAATGTTGCCTAGATACTTCCAATCGTACGCGGGAGAAAACCCGAATAACCAAAGATCCATATATATATATATTTATATATATGGCAACGTTTCGATGAAGTCTCATTCATCATCTTTGGCATTATATATATATATATATATATATATATATATATATATATATATATATATATATAAAGAGAGAGAGAGAGAGAGAGAGAGAGAGAGAGAGAGGGAGGGAGGGAGGGAGAGAGAGAGGGGGGAGGGAGGGAGATGATAGGTAGGTAGATAGATGAGAGAGATACGTAGATAGGTAGATAAATGATAGAGAGAGATGGAGATAGATGGATAGAGAGAGAGAGAGATAAATGATAGGTGATAGGTAAGTAGATCAATGATAGAGATGGAGATAGAGATAAATGATAGATGATACATAGGTAGATCAATGATAGAGAGATATAGATAGATAGATAGATAGATAGATAGATAGATAGATAGATAGATAGATAGATAGATAGATACCATATATACTCAAGTATAAGTCGACCCGAATATAAGCCGAGGCACCCAATTTTACCACAAAAAACTGGGAAAACTTATTGACTCGAGTATAAGTCGAGGGTGGGAAATGCAGCAGCCACTGGCAAATTTCAAAAATAAAAATAGATACCAATAAAATTACATTAATTGAGGCATCAGTAGGTTAAATGTTTTTGAATATTTATTTCAAAGAAAAACAGTAAACTAGCTCTGTAAGTGGAAAAGAGAGCCAACAAAACCAATATGGTATCAACAATAACTTTAAAAGTACAAAAACCTTAGCTCAATCAGCAACCAAGCTAAAACACAAGAGTTAAAATCCTTTAAAACTGGATTCCTCCTCCTCATCTGTATGTCCAAACAGAGTCACTCTCTCCCTTGCAAGAAAAAAGCATGCGTATGTGCTGCATGTACATCCTGTTTTGGAGAGCCACCATCTCTTTCACAGCTCTCCCTCATGCCTCCATTGCATGTGCACACATGACACGGCTCAGTAGTAGGTCAATATACAGATGTCACACAAGGTTCCCTCCTCAAAAGGAACATCCAACCTTTCTTGAGAAGTACAAACTTCATCTGTTCAGGATTGTGGTGACAAAGGTGAAGGAGGATGGGGCTGAGAGAAGGGAAGGGAAGAAAAAATCATTGACAGGGAGAAAGACAGGGAGAAACACCTGGAAGTGTGAGCCCTCGAGTTTCCTTAGGGAAGACCAGACAACAAGGGGAGAGGAGAGGAGGAGGAGGAGGAGGAGGAGGAGGAGAGTTAAAAAAAAAAGAATGGGAAGCCAACTCACGCATGCCATCAAAGCCAGGGGGAAGCGGGGCTTTCTCCGCCTGCTGCTGCCAGAGGAGTGCGGGGGGGGGGAGTGCGGGGAAAGGGGGTTCGTGCCGAGGCTCCGCAAGCGATTACCAGATTTGCAGCTCCGTTTGTTGGCAAAGCTGGAAGCGCGCAACGCAGGAGCTCGCGGGGGCCCTGGGCGCCTGTTAATGGGGAAGGAGAGCCTGCAGCTCTGAAAGTCTTTGCAGTGTTGGGGACTGAACAGGAGAGCCGCAAACGCCGCGCTCCCCAGGAAAGGGTGGCCCTCTTCCCCTCGGCGGTTCCCGCCACGGCGCAGCCAGACACTTTGTCTCGCTGCCCCCGGAGCAGCTCTTCGCTGCTAGGGTAGGGGGCGGAGGAGGCTGCCTGAGCCTGGCAGTTTGTTGGCGAAGCTGGAAGCGCGCAACGCAGGAGCTCGCGGGGGCCCCGGGCGCCCGTTAATGGGGAAGGAGAGGGCCGCTTGGGGTCGCCTGTGTGGCCCTCAGCGGGTAGACAGCCACGGCGGCGATGCTGCCCTGGAGGCACGATCGGTTGCAGCCATGCCAGCGCAGGCCAGGCATGGTGCCGTAGCGGCTGACTCGAGTATAAGCCGAGGGCGGTTTTTCAGCACAAAAAATGGGCTGAAAAACTCGGCTTATACTGGAGTATATACGGTAGATAGACAGACAGATAGACAGAAAGAAATGATAGATGATAGGTAGAAAGAGAGAGAATGATAAATGATAGGTATGTAGATAAATGATAGAGAGATGGAGATAGATAGATAGATAGATAGATAGATAGATAGATAGATAGATAGATAGATAGATAAGATAGGGAGGGAGGTATGATAGGTAGGTAGATAGATAAATGATAGAGAGAGAGAGATAGATAGAAATGATAGGTAGGTTGGTAGAGATAGAGAGATAAATGTAGATTGAGAAATGATAGAGATGGAGAGAGAGAGAGAGAGAAAGAGAGAGAGAAAGAGAGAGAAAGAGAGAGACAGACTGGGCTCCTTCTTCCCCCCCCCCAGGACACAGCCACCGTCATAAGTCCAAGTCAGTTGCCGAGCCCTCCGAGGTTGGATGCGGGGACCCCCAGGGTGGTCCTCTGGGGGGGGGGTCGGGGAGGGTCTGTTACCTGCCAAGCCTCCCCACTCCACGTCGGCCTGAAAGAGGGGAAGGGGGGATGGGAATTAGGAGCGATCCTCTGCTTGGAAAGGAGGGGAAGGGGGCAGCGAAGAAAAGGGAGGTGTATTTCCCCTGGGGAGGGGGAGGGGAGGGAGGAAAGGAGGAGGGAGGGAGGAACAAAGGAAGGAGGGAAGGAGGGAGAGAAGGAGGAAGGAAGGAGGGAAGAAGGAAGGAGAGAAAGAGGGAGGGAGGAACAAAGGAAGGAGGGAGGGAGGAAGGAGAGAAGGAGGAAGGAAGGAAGTAGGGAAAGAGGGAGGGAGGAACAAAGGAAGGAGGGAAGGAGGGAGAGAAGGAGGAAGGAAGGAGGAAGAAGGAAGGAGAGAAAGAGGGAGGGAGGAACAAAGGAAGGAGGGAGGGAGGGAAGGAGAGAAGGAGGAAGGAAGGAAGTAGGGAAAGAGGGAGGGAGGAACAAAGGAAGGAGGGAAGGAGGGAGAGAAGGAGGAAGGAAGGAGGGAAGAAGGAAGGAGAGAAAGAGGGAGGGAGGAACAAAGGAAGGGAGGGAGGGAAGGAGAGAAGGAGGAAGGAAGGAAGTAGGGAAAGAGGGAGGGAGGAACAAAGGAAGGAGGGAAGGAGGGAGAGAAGGAGGAAGGAAGGAGGGAAGAAGGAAGGAGAGAAAGAGGGAGGGAGGAACAAAGGAAGGAGGGAGGGAAGGAGAGAAGGAGGAAGGAAGAAAGTAGGGAAAAAGGGAGGGAGAAACAAAGGAACGAGGGAGGGAGGGAAGGAGGGAAGAAAGAAGGAGGGAAAGAGGGAGGGCGGAACAAAGGAAGGAGGGAGGGAAGGAGAGAAGGAGGAAGGAAGGAAGTAGGGAAAGAGGGAGGGAGGAACAAAGGAAGGAGGGAAGGAGGGAAAGAAGGAGGAAGGAAGAAGGGAAGAAGGAAGGAGAGAAAGAGGGAGGGAGGAACAAAGGAAGGAGGGAGGGAGGGAAGGAGAGAAGGAGGAAGGAAGGAAGTAGGGAAAGAGGGAGGGAGGAACAAAGGAAGGAGGGAGGGAGGAAAGGAGGAAGGAAGGAGGGAAGAAGGAAGGAGGGAAAGAGGGAGGGCGGAACAAAGGAAGGAGGGAGGGAGGGAGGGAGGGAGAGAAGGAGGAAGGGAAGAAGGAAGGAGGGAAAGAGGGAGTGGCAGAACAAAGGATGGAGGGAGGGAGGGAAGGAGAAAGGAAGGAAGGAAGAAGGAAGGAGGGAAGAAGGATGGATGCAAGAAGGAAGGAGGAACAAAGGAGGGAGGGAGGGAGGAGGAAGGCAGGTGGGATGGGAGAAAAAAGGAAGGAGGGAGGAAAAAAGGAAGGAGGGAAAGAGGAAGGGAGAAAGAAGAAAGAAAACCAGGAAGGACAAGGAAGGAAGGTGGAAGGAAGGAAGGAAGGAAGGAAGGAAGGAGGGAGGAAAATAGTTCAGGGAGGGAGGGAGGAAGGAAGAAAGGAGGGAGGAAAATAGGTCAGGGAGGGATGAAGGAAGGAAGGAAGGAGGGGGAGGTCCGGAACCCCCCCTTGGAGACAAACCCCCCCTCCATTCTTCTCCCCATACCTACCTGGCGAGAGTCGGCCAAGGACTGGTAGGCCATTTCTGTCTCTTTCTTTCCTTTCTTCCTTCCTTCCTTCCTCCTCTCTCTTCCTTCCCGCCTTCCTTCCTTCCTTCCTCCTCTCTCTCTCCTTTCCTTCCTTCCTTCCTTCCAACTTCCTTCCCTCCTTCCTCCCTCCTCTTTCTCCTTTCCTTCCTTCCTTCCTTCCTTCCTTCCTCCTCTTTTTCCTTTCCTCCCTCCCTTCCTCCTCTCTTTCTCCTTTCCTAACTTCCTCCTTCCTTCCTTCTTCTTCTCCTTCTCCTTTCCTTCCTTCCTTCCTTCCTTCCTTCCTCCCTCCCTCCCTCACTCTTCCCTTCTCTCTCTCCTTCTCCTTCCTTTCTTCCCTCTTCTCACTCTCCTTCTCTTCCCCTGCCTTCCTTCCTTCCCTTCCTTCTCTCCCCTTCCTTCCTCCTCTGTCTCCTTCCTTCGCTTTGCTACTTCCTTCCTTTCTCTTCTCTTCTCTTCTCTTCTGTGGAAAAATAAAACAACACATCAATCTCTTTACAGATTCAGAGAGAGGGGAGGGAACCCTCGGAGGTCATCTAGTCCAACCCTCTTTTCCCAAGGCAGGAGACACCCCTCCCCCCACCACCCACCATATCTACGTCCCTAAAAGACCCCAGGGTGGGGGGAGTTAGACTCCGGGGAGGGAGGGAGGGGGGTGTCTCTCTCTCCTTGAAGACCCCTGGGGGGGAGGGGCTGTCTCTTAGCCCCTCTCCCAGGAATCTTCCTCTTCCTCCCTCCCCCACCACAAGTCCTCGGATCTACGTCCCCTCTTCTGGCGAGGGGGGGGAGGAGGGCCCGGAATGGGGAGGGGGGGAGGGCTAAACTCCTCAAGACCCCCCTGTCTCCGTCCCCAAAGACCCCGAAGGGTGTGTGTGTGTGTGTGAAGTCCCCCTTCACCTCTGGAAAGAGGCTGCGGACCCTCCTTGTCCCGCTTTGCGTCCGATCGGCTCCTTTCCTCCCCCTCCCCATCCACCCACCCACCACCCCCTAGAAGGAAAAAGGAAGGTAGAAGAATGATAGATAGATAGATAGATAGATAGATAGATAGATAGATAGATAGATAGATAGATAGATAGATAGATAGATAGATAGATATGCAGGGATAGAGATAGATAGATATAGATAGATAAATAGATAGATAGATAGATAGATGATAGATAGATAGATAGATAGATAGATAGATAGATAGATAGATAGATAGATAGATAGAAAGAAAGAAAGAAAGAAAGAAAGAAAGAAAGAAAGAAAGAAAGAAAGAAAGAAAGAAAGAAAAAGGAAGGAAGGTACAATAAATTTCCGCCGGATCGGCTCCTTTCCTCCATCACCCACCCACCACCCCTCGGCCTCTCCCTCCATCTCCCCCTCCCTCCCCAGGCCGGCTGAGACCCGCCTCCCCACAACCCCCGGCCCGCCTTTTACCTGAGTCTTTCTCGGGCCAAAAGACGAAGCGAAAGCTTTTCGGGGCTTTTTCGGGAGTTTGCGGAAAAGTCCCGACGGGGAAACGCCGCCCCCGCCTGCCCGCCCCTCCCTCTTCCCTCCCCCACCCCGTTGGAGGCGGGGCGGGTGAGTTCTCCGAGGGGGGGGGAAGGGGAAAATGTGGGAAGGTCGGACTAGAGGACCTCCGAGGTGCCTTCCCACTCTTTTATTCCGTCAGGGTCTCCTCCTCCAGCAGGGAGTCAGACTATTTGACCTTTTAGGTACCCTCCCATTATTATTCTGTCTGGGTCTCCTGCTCAGGCAGGGGGTCGGACTAGATGACCTCCCAGGTCCTTTCCAACTCTCTAATTCTCTGTAAGGGTCTCCCGCTGTTCAGGACCGGGTTAGACTAGAAGACCTTCCTGGATCCCATCCAGCTTTCTCACTGTGTAACGGTCTCTTGTTTGAAGAGGGGTCGGACTAGATGATCTCCAAAGATCCCTTCCCACTATTATTCTGTCAGGGTCTCCTACTCGGCCACGGGGTCGGACTAGATGACCTCCGAGGCTCCCTTCCAACTCTTGTAAAGAAGAGGAAAGAAAAAGGGGGGGAAATGGTCGCTTTCCCTCCAATCATGTGATTTCCCAGCCAAGCAGCCTCCACTAAACGCTTTCGCTTCCGCCGTCCCCCACCCACTCGCGCCGCTTCCAGTTCGCGCAGGCACAGAGAGGCCAGGCTGGGGAAGACGGTGTTTAGCGGGGGGGGGGAGGGAGAGGGACGGACAGTTGGACTAGATGACCTCTGAGGTCCCCTTGCGACTACTTCTCCTTCCTTCTCTTCTTTTTCTGATCTTGGCCTCCTTTGCTTACTTTCCTCCTAATGGAAACCTAGAGCAGGGAGCCGGATGACAGAAGGACAGAAGAGTTGGAAGGGGGCCTCGGAGGTCCTCTAGTCCAACCCGCTCTTCCACCAGGAGCCCCTGACAGCATCGTCCTGTTGGAAGAGACAGAGCCGTAACGGGGCCTCGGAGGTCCTCTAGTCCGACAATCCCCCCCCCCCCCGGTCTCCCAAGCCTCTTTTGGGTCGGGATTCTGACCCACCTCGTGTTTGGGGAGGGGTCTCCTCGGAAGTGGGAGGGAGAGAGGGGGGAGGGAGGGAGAGAAAGAGAGGGAGAAAGTGTGAGGGAGAGAGTGAGGCAGAAAAGGGGGAGAGAGGGAGAAAGGGAGAGAGAAAGAGTGTAATGGAGAGAAAGAGAAAGTGTGTGAGGGAGAGAAAGAGAGTAAGCGAGAGAAAGGGAGTGAGAAAGAGAGTGTGACGGAGAGAGAAAGAGGAAGGGAGAGAAAGAGAGAGAAAGGGACAGTGTGAGGGAGAGAAGGAGAGGAAGAGAGAGAGAGAGAGAGACAGAGAGAGAGAGAGAGAATGGGAGAGAAAGAGAGGAAGGGGGAGAGAAAGGGAGTGAGAAAGAGTGTGAGGGAGAGAGAAAGGAAGGGAGAGAAAGGGAGTGAGAAAGAGAGTGTGAGGGAGAGAGAGAGAGAAAAACAGAGAGAATTGGAGAGAAAGGAAGGGGAGAGAAAGGGAGTGAGAAAGAGTGTGAGGGAGAGAGAAAGGAAGGGAGAGAAAGGGAGTGAGAAAGAGTGTGAGGGAGAGAGAGAGAGAAAAACAGAGAGAGAATGGGAGAGAAAGAGAGGAAGGGGAGAGAAAGGGAGTGAGAAAGAGAGTGTGAGGGAGAGAGAGAGAGAAAGACAGAGAGAGAGAATGGGAGAGAAAGAGAGGTAGGGGGAGAGAAAGGGAGTGAGAAAGAGAGTGAGGGAGAGAGAAAGAGGAAGGGAGAGAAAGAGAGAGAAATGGACAGTGTGAGGGAGAGAAGGAGAGGAAGAGAGTGAGGGAGAGAAAGAGAGGGAGAAGGGGAGAGAGAGTAAGTGATTGAGAAAAGGGGAGGGGTAGCCAAATGGGGGGGAGGAGCTGGGATGCTGGGAGTCTCCTCCCCCCCTCCCGCCCTTTCGGCGCTCCCAACTCGAGTTCTGCGCGGCAATCCGGCGGGGAGAGGCGGAGGAGCAGGAGACGGAGGAGCGAGTGGCGGAGCTCTGGTGGCCCCTCAAGAGAAGCAGCGGTGGTCGGTTCGCGGAGAATCCTCCCCCCCTCCCGTCCCATCCCCGAAGGAGGCACTCAGGTTGCTCTCTCTCTCTCTCCTGTCCCCCCTCCCCCCTCTAGCAGGCCGAGGGGGGGAGGCTCCTCTAACGAGACTGCCCAGCCCCCCCCAATTCCCTCCCTCCCTTCCCGTGGGGGGTGGGAAGGGGAGGCTGCAAAGATTCTGGCCAGTTTGAGGGAGGGGACTGCACTTCCGCCCCCAACAATCCCCCCCTCTTGTCCGGACAAAAGCCCCCCCCATTCCTGGCCTCAAGAGGGGGGAGGAGAGCGAAGTTTGGACAGTCCGAAGGGACTTAGGGAGGGGAGAGCAGAGGAGGCGGGAGGGTTGGGTTAGCTGACCTCCAGGGACCCTTTCAACTCTGTGATGCTCTGATTTTGCCAGGGGTGTATAGGACTGCTTGAGCGGTGTGGGGAGGGGAGTTGGGCTAGGTGACCTCCAAGGTCCCTTTGGACTGGGGGGTCTGTAGAATGGGCTGGGAAGGAGGAGGCTTCCTCCTGTTTGGTTGTTCGCTTTTATCTCCTCCCCTCCCTCCTTCCTCCCTTATTTCCATCCCTCCTTCGTTCCTCCCTTCCTTTCTCCTCCCTCCCTTCCTCTTCCTCCCCTCCTCCTTCCTCCCTTATTTCCTTCCCTTCCTATCTCCTCCCTCCCTTCCTCTTCCTCCCCCCCTCCTTTCTCCCTTATTTCCATCCCTCCTTCTTTCCTCCCTTCCTATTTTCCATCCCCTCTTCCTTCCCTCCCTCCTCCCTCATTTCCTTCCATCCTTCATTCCCCCCTTCCTATCTCCTTCCCTCCCTTCCTCTTCCTCCCCTCCCTCCTTCCTCCCTTATTTCCATCCCTCCTTTCCTCCCTATTTTCCTTCCCCTCTTCCTCCCTTCCCTCCTTCCTCCCTTTTTCCCTCCCTCCTTTCCTCCCCATTTTCCTCCCCCTCTTCCTCCCCTCCCTCCTTCCTCCCTTATTTCCATCCCTCCTTCGTTCCTCCCTTCCTATCTCCTTCCCTCCCTTCCTCTTCCTCCCCTCCTCCTTCCTCCCATTTCCATCCCTCCTTCTTTCCTCCCTTCCTATTTTCCTTCTCCCCTCCTTCTTTCTTCCCTTCTTTCCTCCCCCTATTTTCTCTCTGGCGGTTTGGGGAGAGAAACTTCCGGGCTGATTCCAGAGTTTTGCTTTTCCCACAGAAACTTCTAGATTGGCGCTCTGAAATTTTTCAAGAAATGTCTGGAAATATCCAAGGTAATTTTTTTTTGGGGGGGGGCTGCAGCGGGGGTTGGGTATCACCTGGGGCCCTGGGTGGGGTGGGGAGGATGGGTTATGGTGGCCTCAGACTGGGGAAGTCAGGTAATTCGGGCTCTCGGAAGTCCTCGGCTTTACGAGTGGTCCAACGTTTTGGTCGTTAAATGAGACATTGAAGAGAGTTTTGCCCCATGTTATTATTTTTCTCCCCGCCGTTGCTAAGTGAAACTCAGGGCTTTCCCCAGAGGGGAAGAGTCCAGGTATCCTCGATTTACAACACAAATGGAGTCCAAAATTTTTCAGTCGTTAAATGAGAAATTTGTTGAAGGGCGTTCCCCCCCGGTCATTAAGCAAATCAGGCTTCCCCATTGAAATTTGTGCGGGTCACACACAAACACACACACACACACACGGATGGCCGGACGGACCGACGGCTGCCACTGTCGCAAATATGAAGCAGTGGCCGAGTATCTGAATTTCGATTGGGTGATGAGGGGGAATGCGTCAATGGTTATGAGTGTGAAAAAACGGTCGTAAGTCCTTTTTGCCATCGTAACTTTGGACAGTCGGGGAAGGAAGGTGGTGAAATCGAGGACTGCAAGCTTAAGCTCCCTACAAGAATCTGACCTACTAACGGTCAGGGGCAAATGAGCGGGAGATAAGAAAGTAGATAGATAGATAGATAGATAGATAGATAGATAGATAGATAGATAGATAGATAGATAGATAGATAGATAGATAGATATAATAGAGATCATAGACACATAGACACATAGATAGATAGATAGATAGATAGATAGATAGATAGATAGATAGATAGATAGATAGATAGATAGATAGATAGATAGATAGACAGATCAAGTGGCAGGAAAATCAGGAGATTTAGGCAGTTCAAATGAGTATCAAGATTGATTGAAAGCTTAAGCTCCCTACAAGAATCTGACCTACTAACGGTCGGGGGGGGGAAATGAGTGGGAGATAAGAAAGTCAGTCAAGGTGGGCTGGATTGAGGTCGCTTGTGAGCACACAGGGATTCTTTTTTTTTTTTTTTTTGAAACAAATTTTTATTAATTTTAAAGATAAAACAACACATCGTTAACTATTAAATACATAAACACATAAAACCTCTTAACATTGTAAATCCTTACAAGTCAAACAAAACATTATTTTTATACAGCATAATTCCAATTTATCCCATCTCCATATGGACACACAAACATCTTTCAGCAAATTTCTCATTTTTTCTCTTTACTCCTATTCAATTTCATTTCTCTTCCATATTTATCCATTTTATAGTCATCATATTCTTTTCTTTCTGGCTTGTATAAATTATTCTCGTCTAACATTCCTCCAAGGTTTTATTGATTCTTCCTTTTTTTTTTTTTTATAAAAAACAAATTTTGTTAGTTTTACCATAAGCACAATACACAAACATACAAACACAAAACATAAACAAAACTAAAAGATCTTTTCTGAAGGTTGTCTGTTCCCGGGTTAAAACTCTTTACACAGACACAAATGCAAACATCATATTCAACCCATATCTCCTTCCAAATCTTATTATCGTTTTCTTTTTTATATATATATATAAAAACCATTTTTATCAGTTTTATAAAAACAATGCACAAAAAATCAAGGCATAGCAGCTTATAAATTCTTTTCTAAGAAAAAATAATAATAATAGACCAATAAGGCATAACATTTCCAGATTATAACATCAATATTTCATATAATATTAACTTCATATCTTGTCCCTACTTCTCTTTTCCATCCAAATTATTTATTAATTAAAATTTTATTGCCTTTTATCAATATACAAAATCCAAAAAAAAAAAAAGCATATATATCCTTCCATATCTTATTACCATTTTCAACAACATTCTTTGTCTGTTCTATTTCCAATTATCCATTCATCTTTTTTTTCTTTTACTATACTTCTCCTGTACACCAATTGGAGTAACATCTATAACTCATTACCCTAACTTAGAAATACTACATATAGCAATCTTTCTTGGGATTCTGTTTAAAAAAAAAATTCTAAAATTACATAATAAATTTTATATTCTAAATATACATATAAAAACACACTCTTATATATCCTCCAGAATCCCTCTTTTAATCTAAATTAAATTCACCCATTGTCTCTAAATAAACTTTTTTTCCTTAGGTCTTGCTTCCCCCCATTAAGGCTTCTCCTCCCCCTCTTTCTCTCTTGCTTATTCTTCTCCTTGCCCTTTCTACCCCTTTGCTTTTTCTCTTCGCTTTTCTTGCTCCTTTTCCTTTGCTTTCTAACCTTGCCTCCACCTTTTCGCTCATTTTTCTCTCTTTTGGTTGTTTTTATAATTCTTAAAATCCCCTTTTTCTTATCCTTTTTCTCCTCCTCTCCAGAAGGGACCCATTGTTCATCAAAAATGGCTTCTTCTTCCTCTTCTTCCTTGTCCCAGTCCTTCTGCTGAGTAATCAACTTTTCAAAGGAACATAACGCCATTTCTAAAAATTGAAACAAAGCGCCCAAAGTATCTTCTTTTTTATATTTTTGATATTCAATCTCTAGATCATCCACAGACGATGCCATTATGAAAAGGGAAACTTTTTCCAAAACAACCACAAGAATTTTTAATCAAAGACAATCAAAAGCAATTAAAAAAAAGAAAAAAAGTTCCAAAAGTTAATACTTTTCTTCCTTCTTCTCTTTCTCTTTCTGAATTAATTTTTAATCAAAGAGGTCCAATTACCATATATCTTCTTTTGGGATCCACAAAGACGTTCTAATCAATCTCCTCCTTTTTCAGCTTCTGCTCCAATTTTTTTTTTCTCCCTTCCCACTTGCAATGAGAATTTTAATAATCAAAAATCCATACCTTCAGCAGAGATTTTCCAATTTCTCACATTTTTCAATGTCCAAAAATCCCTTTGTCTCTTATCTTAGCTTTCAAAACAATCCACTTTCAATGTCTAATATATCCAAATATTTCTGCTTTTTCCGTGGGGTGGGAGAATAAAAAAAAAAAAAAATTCCCTTTAACAGCTTCTCCGCCGCTTTTATGAGCACACAGGGATTCTTAACTGATGACGCCTTTGACCTGGTCATCTCCAGTGCTTCTGACCGGTCCCCCTTCTCTCTCCTTCCCGCTTTGGGTTTGTAGGGCCCGAACGGCGGATCGTCCTGGTGGGCAAAACCGGCAACGGGAAAAGCGCGGTGGCCAACACCATCCTGGGAAGCCCAATCTTCGAATCCAAGATGTCGTTTGGCTCCGTCACCCAGACTTGCCAACGGGAGGAGGCCATGCTGAACGGCCGGAAAGTGATGGTGGTGGACACGCCAGGCTTCCTTGACACGGCTCGTCTCGAGTGGCAAACCTCGGCCGAAGTGAGCAAGTGCATCAAGTTCTGCATGCCGGGCCCCCACGTCATCCTCCAGGTGATCCGCCCAGGCCGCTTCACCCAGGAGGAGAAGGACGTGGCACGCTTGATCAAGGAGATCTTCAGCTTGAAGGCCAAGGATTACATGATCATCCTCTTCACCCGCAAGGAGGACCTGGAGGGAAAAACCCTGGAGAAGTTCATCGCCGAAGGCAATGTGGGCCTGAAGGAGCAGGTGTACCGCTGCGGCAACCGCTTCCTGGCCTTTAACAACAAGGCTGAAGGTGCGGAGCGCGAAGCTCAGGTGGGCCAGCTGATGGCCATGATTGACGCGCTGGTGGAGAAGAACCGCGCCGCGCCGTGCTACACGGAGGAGATGATGAAGGCTGACAAGGAGCACTTGGCCAAAATACGGGACTTGTTCTGGCTGTGTCCTTTGCTTTGAGGGGGACGGAGGTGAAACGCTTGGGGCCAGCTTCCAGGCGTCGCAACGGCAACTCCACGGATCGTCTTTTGCTCGGCTCGTCCCGCTTCAGCTTTCCGCTTCCCCCTCCGGAACTCCCCCCCAGGAGAGTTTCATGGCATTGTTTCCCTGAACTGATTCCGTCTCCCGAGAAGCTGCTTTCTCCACGGGGTTGAGAGGGGTCCCTCCTTCCTCCTTTCCTTTCCTCATTGCTTCATTCCTCCTTCCTTTCTTCTTTCCTCCCTCTTTTCCTTCCTTCCACCTTTCCTTCCTTCTCCCTTCCACCCCATCTCCTTCTTTCCTTCTCCCTTCCTCCTTCCTTCCTTATTTCTGCCCCTCCTTCTTTCCTCCCTCCCTCCCCATCTCCTTCCTCCATTATTTCCCTCTCTTCTTCTCTCCTCCCAATCTCCTCACTTTCTTTCCTCCCTCCCTCCCTTCCTACCCCACCTCCTCCCTCCCTCCCTCCATTCCTTTCCTCCCTCCAAATCCTCCTTTCTCTCCTTCCTTCTTTCCTCCCTCTCTGCCCGTCTCCTCCCTCTTCCCTTCCTCCCTTCCTTCTTCCTCCTTCCCTCTCTCCTTCTTTCCTCCCTCTCTCCCCATCTCCTCTTTCCTCCTTCTTCCTCCTTCCCTCTCTCCTTCTTCCCTCCCTCCCCATCTCCTCCCTTTCCATCCTCCCTCCCTTCCTTCTTCCTCCTCCCCTCCCTCTCCCTCCCCATCTCCTTCCTCCTTTCTCTCTTTCCTTCTTTCCTCCCTCTCTCCCTCTTCCCTTCCTCCCTCCCTTCTTTCTCCTTTCCTCCCTCTCCCTCCCCGTCTCCTTCCTCCTTTAACTCCCTCCTTCTTTCCTCCCTCCCTCTCCCCCTCCCCTCTCCCTCTCTTCCTGTCCCCCCCCAATATCAACTGGCCCTACAGAGCCTATTTCTCTCCCCAACCTGGACGCGTGTCTTTGCGGCTTCCCCATTCGTCAATTCTTTGAGGTGCATTGGGCCAGGACGCCTCCCCAGCCCAAGAGATAGTAGAAGCCCATTTTTATGGATTGGGATAATAGTAGCCGAATCCTCCCTTTCGCTCCCTTTGGCACCGAGGAGCATCAAGGCCGGGAAGCCTTGAGGCTCTTTCTCACCCTTCCCTGTTTTCCTGGGCAAATTCATGTTTTCTTAACAGCCGCAGCCCCCGATTTTCTGCAAAAGTTTTCCTTTTTTTATCTACACAATAAATCTTTTTGCTCATCCAAAAGATTGTGTGTGTGTGTGTTTGTGTGTGTGTGTTGCGATGGGAGAACATGCACTTCGCAAAAATTCAGCAGCAGGTGCCCGTATACCTTTATTATTATTAAATTGGCAATAAATAAAATGATAACATTAAAATAAATACAATAAAATTCATCCTATTTACGTTTAACATAATGTGCCATTCTAATAAGAGTCAATCAAATTGCTTTTATTAAGGTGTGATCTCTCCTTATCTTAGGCTATACTGCACTACTAGCTCGATCCCTGTGCTTTGCTACAAAACTATGTGAGGATTTTTGTTTGGGCCGGGGGGGGGGGCGTTGGACTGGATGACCTCCAAGATACCTTCCAACTCTTCTTATACTGTCATTCTGTAAAAAGTCTCCGACTCTGTCCTTTGGTAATCAGGCTGTGACCGTCCAAAATGCGAGTCGGTTTGCGAGCATCTGAACTTTGATCCCGAGGCCACAGGGGCTGCCGCGATGGTCCTGATCATGAAACGCACATTCCGTAAGTCCCTTTTCTTCCAGTGCTGTTGTCATGGGGAATGGTCACTAAATTCACCTCTTGTTAAGTCGAGGACTATCTCCGTTGTTAAGTCGAGGACTATCTCCGTTGTTAAGTCGAGGACTATCTCCGTTGTTAAGTTGAGGACTATCTCCGTTGAAAGCGGAGCTCTTCAGGGCCAATGTCTCAGGGACTGAGGCAGGAATGGGGGAATGGGAGTGGGGGCAGGGCTTGCAGAATGACGGACACAGTTCTGCTATGCTACCGGTTTGGATCGGTTTGACTGAACCGGTTGTTAAAAAAAAAAAAAAGCCGACAATCAGCTGCGGTGGGAAAAGCTGCGCAACGGCATTCGGCAAAGCACGCCCACCAAGCCACGCCCACTGAACCATTTGAATCCCACTACCGGACGGGGACACAGGTCCGCAGGTGTGTGAGAGAGCGGCAATCAAGACTGTGTAGAAATGGGCAACAACCACACCAAGGACAAAAGAGGAGCTCAGAGGTCGGCAAAGAAAGGACGGCTCGGCAGGGAGCCTGAATTGCCGAAGGAAAAAATAAAAATCAGATTTTGCTGAAGAAGAAATGAGATATTTTTCAGTGGGGTGTTTGTGATTTCCTAGCTTTGTTCCCCAATTTGGGGTGTTGGATGTTTGAAGTTGCAAACACCCACACCCACATCCACATCCACACCGTTTCCTGGCTGCCTTGATAAACATGCAGAACTATCTTGGTTGTGTTGAATTGGGCGTCTTTAATGTTCCTTGAGAAACAAACAAAAAACCAACAACCCGCTTTTCCTGTTTGAAAAGGTTTCCTCTTGAGAAGGAATCGCTTCTCTGAATTGTTCAGCCGCCTGGATTAATTCGCTGTGATGGGCAGCCGTAGAAAATGGATGGATGGATGAGAGAGAGGGAGGGAGGGAAAGAAAGAGAGAGAGAAAGAGAGAGAGAGCGCTGATAGATGGAGGGAGGGAGGGAAGGCTGCTTTGAAAAGATAAGACAAGAAACAGAAAAAGCTGTGACTCAGCTGGGCTTTCATTTTCAACCATGTGGTTTCCAGGCAGTGCTTTTCAGGCCATTGGGGGCCATTTTCAGGTTGTTTTGGCCGAAAAAAGGCCCAACAACTGGCCGTTTTTCGGGTGTTTCTCTGGAGTTTTGGGAGGTGGTTTTTGGCTCATTTGCAGTCTGTTTTTCAGCCATTTCCCAGGCAGTTTTTCAGGCCTTTTCAGGCAGTTTTTTCCAGCCATTCCTCAGTCAATTTTTGGGCCTTCTCAGTCAGTTTTCTAGCCATTTCCCAGGCAGTTTCTGGGCCTTTTCAGACAGTTTTTCTAGCCATTTCTCAGGCAGTTTTTCTAGCCATTTCTCAGTCAGTTTTTCGGGCCTTTTCAGGCAGTTCTTCAGGCCATTTTTCGAGCATTTGGGGGGCGTTTTTTGGCCTATTTGCAGGCTGTTTTTGGCCATTTTGTTGTCCCCAAAATTGGGCTCTTGCTTGGTGTTGATGCAGTTTAAGACACCGGACACAAGGTGTGATACAATATACTTCTATTTTGTAACCCAGATAGAAGGTCCCTGAGAGCTCAAAAGCTAACCGAGGGCCCCGATGAGAATCTTACAGCCATTTTTAGAGTCAAGGGGTGGTCGCATTCAGCCCTTTTGCCCTTCCCCTAATAATGCATACATAACAGATAATATTGGTTATTTGGGTCTCAGGCCCCTACGTAGCTAAATGTCGCATCTTTTTTTCACCCCAGACCACAGGTATGTTGCAAAGTGTCCTAGTTTCATGTACCAGCTAGGTGGTTTGGGTTTTTCTTCTTCTTATAAGCGAGCTATTCTTGTTCGTGATATCCTGGCTAGTGGTTTAAAGTGTCAACTCCTGCCTCACTAAGAATGTGTAGTTTCAGCCCGTTTCCTATTGCAGAGCAGCTCAAAGCAGCACCCCCACTTCCTGCGACACCCCTCCTTCTGGAGAGAGAGAGAAGGAAGGAAGGAGAAAGGCTGTTTCAGACACCGAAATGAAGAGAAGAGAAAATATTTGATCAGAATTCATGTTCCTCCCTCTCTTGTCCATTCCATGCATACCTATTTCCACATAGGAGCCTTCCTCTGATCCCCAGGGCCTCCTCTGGACACACACGCCAGCATCGGATCCTCCATTTTCCCAGTCAGCTTTTCAGGCCTTTTTCAGTCTGTTTCTTGGGTCTTTTCAGTCAGTTTTTCAGGCCTTTTCAGTCAGTTTTTCAGGCCATTTGCAGGTCGTTTTTCAGCCATTCTCAGGCAATTTTCCCAGCCATTTCTCAGGCAGTTTTTGGGCCTTTTTCAGGCAGTTTTTGGACCTTTTTCAGTCAGTTTTTCAGGCCATTTTTCGGGGCTTTTTTGGCCCATTTGCAGGCTGTTTTTGGCCATTTCTCAGTCAGTTTTTTGGGCATTTTTAAGCAGTTATTCAGGCCATTTGGGGGGCATTTTTGGCCCATTTGCAGGCCATTTCTCAGGCAGTTTTTCCAGCCATTTCTCAGGCAGTTTTTCCAGCCATTTCTCAGGCAGTTTGGGGGCCTTTTCAGGCAGTTTTTCTAGTCATTTCTCAGGCAGTTTTTCCAGCCATTTCTCAGGCAGTTTTTCCAGCCATTTCTCAGGCAGTTTTTTGGGCCTTTTCAGTCAGTTCTTCAGGCTGTTTTTCAGCCATTCTCAGGCAGTTTTTTGGGCCTTTGCAGGCAGTCTTAGGGGCCATTTGGGGGGAGTTTGGGGAAGTGTTTTTTGGCCCATTTCCAGGCTGTTTTTGGCCCATTTGCAGAAGGTTTTTCAGCCATTTCTCAGGCAGTTTTTCAAGCCTTTTTCAGTCAGTTTTTTTGGCCTTTTCAATCAGTTTTTTTGGACCTTTTCAGTCAGTTTTTTGGGTCTTTTCAGTCAATTTTGGGGGCCATTTTTCAGGCAGTTTTGGGGGGCTTTTTGGCCCATTTGCAGTCAGTTTTTTGGACCTTTTCAGTCAGTTTTTCAGGCCACTTTTCGGGGGCTTTTTGGCCCATTTGCAGGCCGTTTTTCAGCCATTCTCAGGCAGTGTAGAGTTGTAATTGCAGGAATGTTCCTATCTGATGGCAAACCTCAGAGAAAAGAATGCTTCCAAGCAGATACAACTCAGGCAAATAAAGTTACTCATCTAAAGGAGAGAGGAAGTAAACATATGTTGGACTTTGACTAGAGATCGTTAATTGTGTTAGTTACTATGCTGAACAATAACGAAAGTCAAGCAGAAACCAAAGTTAACCAATGTTGGAGGATTACTAAAAATGTGTATAAATGCAAGACTAGATAAAGTTCATCATGAATCAGTTGATCATGATCAAACACCTCGACTGCTTCGTCATTGTAACAAGGCAGTTTATCCAGCCATTTCTCAGGCAGTTTTGGGGCCTTTTTCAGGCAGTTTTTCTAGCCATTTCTCAGTTTTTCGGGCCTTTTTCAGTCAGGTTTTTTTTTGGCCTTTTCAGTCAGTTTTTCGGGCCTTTTCAGTCAGTTTTTCAGGCCATTTTCTGGGTGGTTTTGGGGCCATTTCTCAGGCAGTTTTCCCAGCCATTTCTCAGGGAATGAGAAATGGGAAGGGACCTGGGAGGTCATTTAGTCCAGCCCTTCGCTCCTCCCCTCCCCAATGGCAGGGAGGGGGGGAGAAATTCTCAACCGCATCTCAGCAGCCAAAGTAAGGGAAAAGTCTCTCTCGGCTGCCTAGAAATCACGTGAGTGGAAAGAAAAGGAGAGAGGAAAAGAGCCCCCCCTTACACACCCACACCCACACACAAACACACAAGCGCACACACAAACACACACCCACATCCACGTAGGGACACCCCAAGCACAAACCCACAGAGACCAAGACACCAGGAGCCCAGCAACGGGGCCCTCCAGGGAAACATGATGAATGGATGGATAGATACATAGAGATGATAGAAGATAGACAGACAGACAGACAGACAGATACTGAGGAGAATTAAGAAAGAAAAACTAGAAAGAAAAAAAGAAAGAAAAAAGAAAGAATGAGAAAGGGGGAGTAAAAAGGAAGGAGGGAAAGAAAGAAAGAAACTAGAAAGAAAGAAAAAGGAAGAAAAAAGGAGAAAGAAAGAAAGGAAGAAAAGAAAGAAAGAGGGGAAATAAAAAGGAAGGAGGGAAAGAAAGGAAGGAGGGAGGAAAAGAAAGGAAAACTAGAAAGAAAAAGGAAGGAAAAAGGAGAAAGAGAAAAAGAAAGAAGGAAAGAAAAGGGGGAGGAAAAAGGAAGGAGGAAAAGTAAGAAACTAGAAAGAAAGAAAAAGGAAGAAAAAAGGAGAAAGAAAGAAAGGAAGGAAGGAAGGAAGGGAGGGAGGAAGAAAAGGGGAAGTAAAAAGGAAGGAAGGAAAGAAAGGAAGGAGGGAGGGAAAGAAAGGAAAACTAGAAAGAAAAAAGGAAGGAAAAAGGAGAAAGAAAAAGAAAGAAAGAAAAAAAGAAAGAAACTAGAAAGAAAAAGGAAGAAAAAAAGGAGAAAAGAAAAAGAAACTAGAAAGAAAAAAGGAGAAAGAAAAAGAAAGAAAGGAAGGAAGGAGGGAAAGAAAGAAAAACTAGAAAGAAAAAAGGAAGGAAAAAGAAGAAAGAATGAGAAAGGGGGAGTAAAAAGGAAGGAGGGAATGAAAGAAAAAAAATAGAAAAAGGAAGAAAAAAGGAAGGTACCTGGGAGGTCATCTAGCCCAACCCCATTCAAGCTGCAGACCTTGGGAAAAGCATAGAATGACAGCTGGAAGGGACCTGGGAGGTCATGTAGTCCAGCCCTCTGCTCTTCCTCTTCCCAATGGCAGGGAGGGCGGGGAGAAATTCTCAACTGCATCTCAACAGCCAAAGGAAGGGAAAAGTCTCTCGGCTGCCTAGAAATCACGTGAGTGGAAAGAAAACAAGAGAGAAAAAGAGCCCCCCCCTTACACACCCACACACAAACACACACCCACACCCACACCCAGAGACCAAGACACCAGGAGCCCAGCAACAGGAAACAGGCGGGGCCCTCCAGCGAAACAGGCGGGTTTGCTCCATCTCTTGTTCTAAGCCCAACGGCTGCTTCCCCCCCCCCAAGCCTCTCTCACAAAAGCCAGAGATCATCTAGCCCAACCCCCTGCCCCAGCAGGAGACCTAGAGAATCCTAAGAGTTGGGAAGGGACCTGGGAGGTCATCCAGCCCAAGCCTCTGCCCCAGCAGAATTACTGAATCAGAGTCGGAAGGGACCTCAGAGGTCTTCTAGTCCAACTCCCCTGCTCAAGGCAGAGACCCTTAACAGAACTGTTGGAAGGGAACCTCAGAAGTCATCTAGTCCAACCCCCTCCTCTTGCTCAAGGAGGAGACCTTTAACAGAATCTCAGCATGGGAAGGGTCCTCAGAGGTCCTCTAGTCCAACCCCCCCTTCTCAAGCAGGAGACTCAATACCATGCCGGACAATCTCTGCTTTAAAAAACTCCAGCAATGGAGCTCCCACCACTTCTGGTGGCGAGCAGTTCCACGGGCCAATGGTCCTCCCTGTTGGGATGTTTCCTCTTCTTGCAGGTTGCTTCTCTCCTGGATCAGTTTCCATCCGTTGCTTCTGGTCCTGCCTTCTGGTCACACACACACACTCCCACACCGACTCCCCCCCACACCCACTCTCTCTCTCTCACACACACACATACACTCCAACTCCCACTCCCCCCCCACACACATCCCTCTTCTTTGGGGCAGCCCCTGAGATATTCGTTTTGCTTGCAGTTCTTTCATGACCCAACTAGGTAACATCATCGGGGCCGGAAAGGGAGTCGGGTTTGTAAAAGGAGGAGGAAGAAGGAGAAGAAGGGGAGGAAGAGGAATGATAAATAGATGAATGGGTGGATGGATGGATAGAAACAGATATAGGATAGATAGATAGATAGATAGATAGATAGATAGATAGATAGATAGATAGATAGATAGATAGATAGATAGATAGATAGATAGATAGATATAGACAGACAGAGATAGATAAATAGACAATAATATACACCCTAATATTTTTAATATGTATGTGTGTGTTTGTGTATAGAGATAGATAGATAATAATATACACCCTAATAATATTTTTAATAATATGTATGTGTGTGTTTGTGTACAGATAGAGATAGATAGATAGATGAATAGATAGATAGATTGATAGATATTGATAGATATCGATAAAGATAGATGGACAGAGATAGATAAAAAATGGATAGAAATTAGAGATATAGAGATTGATAAAGAGATGGATGGATGGACAAATGGATGATGGACAGACATATATAAACAGATGGATAGAGATAGATGATAGAGATAAAAGATGGATAGCGATCGATATAGATAATCGATAAAGATAGATGAATAGAGATAGATATAGTGTTAGCTAGATAGACAGATAGATAAATAAATGGATAGAAATAAGAGATAGAGACAGATAAAGAGATAGGTGGATGGATGGACGGATGGATGGACAGACAGATATAGATGTAGATAGATAGATAGATAGATAGATAGATAGATAGATAGATAGATAGATAGATAGATAGATAGATAAGAGATAGCGATACAGAGATAGATACATAAATGATAGATTCAAGATAGATAGATAGGAAACTTCCGGTTTGCGTGGCTTCGGGGCAGCAGGAATTCGCGACAGCTCGCGATTCCTGCTGTGCTAGCCGTCGAGGTACCCCCGATCCAGACGGGTCAGGGGGATATGGCTGCCCTGTAGGGACAGCTGAAGAGAGAGGGGAGTCGGATAGGGAGGTGGGGGTGTCGCAGACCCCCCCTTCTCCGGGAAAACCCCTTTTTCCCAAGGCGGTGGAGCGGCGGTCAGCAATGGCCGCCATGAAGAAGCCAGCAACCGGGTAAGAACTGTTCTGGAGGAAGTGTGAAGAGTGAAAGTTCTGTCTGAGCCGGGTCAAGTAACACCTTTTAAACTGCCTGGAATTGAGCTGCTTGAATTGCTGGAGGATACATTGTATCCCTAAGAAGAGCGAAAAGCGGCGGAGAAGCTCTTAAAGGGAACTTTTTTTTTTTTTACTCTCCCACCCCATGGAAAAAGCAGAAATATTTGGATATATTAGACATTGAAAGTGGATTGCTTTGAAAGCTGAAGTTAAGAGACAAAGGGATTTTTGGACATTGAAAAATTTAAGAAATTGGAAAATCTCTGCTGGAGGTATGGATTTTTGATTATTTAAAATTGTCATTGCAAGTGGGAAGGGAGAAAAAAAATTGGAGCAGAAGCTGAAAAAGGAGGAGATTGTCTAGAACGTCTTTGTGGATCCCAAAAGAAGATATATGGTAATTGGACCTCTTTGATTAAAAATTAATCCAGAAAGAGAAAGAGAAGAAGGAAGAAAAGTATTAACTTTTGGAATTTTTTTTTTTTAATTGCTTTTGATTATCTTTGATTAAAAATACTTGTGGTTGTTTTGGAAAAAGTTTCCCTTTTTATAATGGCATTGTTTGTGGATGAACTAGAGATTGAATATCAAAAATATAAAAAAGAAGATACTTTGGGCGCTTTGTTTCAATTCTTAGAAATGGTGTTATGTTCTGTTGAAAAGTTGATTACGCAGCAGAAGGACTGGGACAAGGAAGAAGAGGAAGAAGAAGCCATCTTTGATGAACAATGGGTCCCTTCCGGAGAGGAGGAGAAAAAGGATAAGAAAAAGAGGATTTTAAGAATTATAAAAACAACCAAAAGAGAGAAAAATGAGCGAAAAGGTGGAGGCAAGGTTAGAAAGCAAAGGAAAAGGAGTAAGAAAAGCGATGGGAAAAAGCAAAGGGGTAGAAAGGGCAAGGAGAAGAATAAGCAAGAGAGAAAGGGGGGGAGGAGAAGCCTTTATGGGGGGAAGCAAGACCTAAAGAAAAAAAGTTTATTTAGAGACAATGGGTGAATTTAATTTAGATTAAAAGAGGGATTCTGGAGGGTATATAAGATTGTGTTTTTATATGTGTATTTAGAATATAAAATTTATTATGTAATTTTAGAATCTTTTGAACAGAATCCCAAGAAAGATTGTAATATGTAGTATTTCTAAGTTAGGGTAATGAGTTATAGATGTTACTCCAATTGGTGTACAGGAGAAGTATAGTAAAAGAAAAAAAAAGATGAATGGATAATTGGAAATAAAACAGACAAAGAATGTTGTTGAAAATGGTAATAAGATATGGAAGGATATATATGCTTTTTTTTTTTTTTTTTTGGATTTTGTATATTGATAAAAGGCAATAAAATTTTAATTAATAAATAATTTGGATGGAAAAGAGAAGTAGGGACAAGATATGAAGTTAATATTATATGAAATATTGATATTATAATCTGGAAATGTTATGCCTTATTGGTCTTTTATTATTATTTTTTCTTAGAAAAGAATTTATAAGCTGTTATGCCTTGATTCTTTGTGCATTGTTCTTATAAAATTGATAAAAATGGTTTTTATATATATATATAAAAAAGAAAATGATACTAAGATATGGAAGGAGATATGGGTTGAATATGATGTTTGAATTTGTGTCTGTGTAAAGAGTTTTAACCCGGGAACAGACAACCTTCAGAAAAGATCTTTTAGTTTTGTTTATGTTTTGTGTTTGTATGTTTGTGTATTGTGTTTATGGTAAAACTAACAAAATTTGTTTTTTATAAAAAAAAAAGGAAAAAAGAATCAATAAAACCTTGGAGGAATGTTAGACGAGAATAATTTAAACAAGCCAGAAAGAAAAGAATATGATGACTATAAAATGGATAAATATGGAAGAAAAATGAAATTGAATAGGAGTAAAGAGAAATAATGAGAAATTTGCTGGAAGATATTTGTGTGTCCATATGGAGATGGGATAAATTGGAATTATGCTGTATAAAAATAATGTTTTGTTTGACTTGTAAGGATTTACAATGTTAAGAGGTTTTATGTGTTTATGTATTTAATGGTTAATGATGTGTTGTTTTATCTTTAAAATTAATAAAAATTTGTTTCAAAAAAAAAAAGATAGATAGATAGATAGATAGATAGATAGATAGATAGATAGATAGATAGAAAGATAGATGATATGGATAGATAGATAAGAGATAGCGATACATAGATAGATAAATGATAGATTTAAGATAGATAGATAGATGATAGAGATGAAGATAGATGGATAGAGATAGTGTTAGCTAGATACACAGAGATAGATAGGTGGATAGAGATTAGAGACAGAGATAAAGAGATAGGTGGGTGGATGGATAGATATTGATATATAGATAAATATAGATAAATAGATGGAGAGAGAGATTGATAGAGAGAGAGGGGGAGAGAGAGATAAAGATAGATGATGGATATAGCTAGAGATAGATATAGTGTTAGCTCGCTAGCTAGAGAAAGATAAATGGACAGAGAGAAAGAGAGAGAGAGACAAAGGTGGATAGATAGATATAGGTAGATATAGACATACATACATACATAACACATGAAGTAAGTAACACCACCAGTTCAGGGAATAACAGCCGATGATTTAAATGTTGTTTTATTTCTAAGAAGTAGATTCCAGAGGAAAAACATTCTACCAGGGGGGCAAACAAGATTCCAGTCTCCATCCCCCAAAAACCCCTTTCCATCTTTTTCATCCAGAGATTTTTGCTTCTCCTCGAAACAGACCCCACAAAAAGGACCTCATCAACAGTGTGGTACAACTCGACAAAACTTGGGGCTCGGAAGTTCGAAAGATGGGTTATTGGTCTCTCAGCTTCTCTCCTCTTGGGTAGGATTCTCTCAGGCAGACCCGTTCGCCCGAACCGCTCGCTCCGGCGATCAGCAAGCGAGCCGGTTCGCTCCGACGAGCAAGTGGGCTAGCTCTTTCCTGAGATTTGATTGCGTCTTTCATTAGAGCCCAGTGGATTCTTGTGTGTGGAAGAGAGAGCGAACCAAGTCATGCGAGCAACAGGGCCCGTCACGCCAGCAGCTTCGACTTGCACAAGTGTACAGGGCCTGGTAGGTGTGCCCCTGCGAGTCCACGCCATTTGACTTGTCAACTGGTGAGTCAAGCGGCACGTGTGTCTCCGCTGGGCTAGTGATCGGGCAGATCGAGCGCTCCCCCTGTTTGAAGGGGACCAGCTAGAGCAGCTGGCCTCTTCTGTAACATCGGCCGGGAAGCAGGGGAGTCATCCCTCGCCACACCCACCACCCGTGGGAACCATGCCAAATGTGGCGGAGATGACTTGCAACACCGACTCGCCAACCGGATGTCCCCCGCTGCACTTTTGCCATTTCCTACGGACAAAGGCCCGAGCAAATCTCACCACCCGGATAACTGCTCCCCCCACCCTGTGGCAGCTCGCTAGCCATGCAGGGGAGACGGCAATACACTGCGTGCAGACAGATCTATATGTATTCACCCCCAGCGGCCATCGCAGGGGGGAGGGAGAGAAGTGACCATCCGAAAAGGAGAGGAAGTAACTCCTGAAAACAATCCATCCGTCAACTCGGAAAGCATTCTTGGCCTGCTCTTGAATTGCCCTAAGAAGGAGGGGCGGAGGGGGAGATGTGACGGAGCAGTTTGGTTGCAACAACCAGAAGCTCATTCCACACATCCCTTCCTCCAGACTGAGTCCCAGATTACCAAGAGCCAGACAGAGAGGCGTGTTTCCTACAGCCCAGGAAAGTGCTTCAGTTGGACAAGGTGATTTATGACATACCTAGAGCAGGGAGCCAGATGACAGAAGGATAGAAGAGTTGGAAGGGGATCTCGGAGGTCCTCTAGTCCAACCCGCTCTTCCACCAGGAGCCCCTGACAGCATTGTCCTGTTGGAAGAGACAGAGCCGTAAGGGGGCCTCGGAGGTCCTCTAGTCCGACAATCCCCCCCCCCGGTCTCCCAAGCCTCTTTTGGGTCGGGATTCTGACCCACCTCGTGTTTGGGGAGGGGTCTCCTCGGAAGTGGGAGGGAGAGAGGGGGGAGGGAGAGAAAGAGTGAAAGAGACAAAGGGGAGAGAGAGAGAAAATGTAAAGGAGAGAAAGAGAAAGAGTGTGAGGGAGAGAAAGTGAAAGAGACAAAGGGGAGAGAGAGAAAGTGTGTAAAGGAGAGAAAGAGAAAGAGTGTGAGGGAGAGAAAGGGGGAGAGAGAGGGAGAGAAAGGGGGAGAGAAAGAAACTGAGGGAGAGAAAGAAAGAGTGTGAGGGAGAGAAAGAAATGGGGAGAGAACGAGAGAGAAAGAGTAATGGAGAGAAAGTGTGTGAGGGAGAGAAAGAGAAACTGAGGGAGAGAAAGAGAAAGTGTGGGGGAGAGAAAGAGTGAAAGAGACAAAAGGGGGAGAGAGAGAAAGTGTAAAGGAGAGAAAGAGAAAGAATGTGAGGGAGAGAAAGGAGAGAGGGAGAGAGAAAGAGTGTAAGGGAGAGAAAGAGAAACTGAGGGAGAGAAAGCGAAAGAGTGAGGGAGAGAAAGAATGAAAGAGACAAAGGGGGAGAGAGAAAGAGTGTAATGGAGAGAAAGAAAGTGAGGGAGAGAAAGAGTGAGGAAAAGAAAGGGGGAGAGAAAGAGTGAGGGAAAGAAAGGGGGAGAGAAAGGGAGAGAGAAAAAGTGTAAGGGAGAGAGAGAAACTGAGGGAGATAAAGAGAAAGTGTGAGGGAGAGAAAGAAATGGGGAGAGAGAATGAGAGAGAGAAAGTGTAATAGAGAGAAAGAGAAAGTGAAGGAGAGAGTGAGGGAAAGAAGGGGAGGGAGAGAAATGGAGAGAAAGTGTAAGGGAGAGAAAGAGAAAGTGTGAGGGAGAAAGAAATGGAGAGAACGAGAGAGAGAAAGAGTGTAATGGAGAGAAAGAAAGTGAGGGAGAGAGAGAGTGAGGGAAAGAAAGGGGGAGAGAGGGAGAGAAAGGGAGAGAGAAAGAGTGTAATGGGAGAGAAAGAAACTGAGGGAGAGAAAGTGAGGGAGAGAAAGAAATGGGGAGAGAGAATGAGAAAGAGTGTAATGGAGAGAAAGTGTGAGGGAGAGAAAGAGTGAGGGAAAGAAATGGGGAGAGAGAGGGAGAGAGAAAGAGTGTAAGGGAGAGGGGGGAGGAGAGCGAAGTTTGGGCAGTCCGAAAGGGAATTTGGGGGGGGGTGTTGGGGGAGGGCAGAGGATGGGGGGGGTTGGACTAGCTGAGCTCCAAGGACTCTTTCAACTCTGTGATGCTCTGATTCTGCCAGGGGTCTATAGGCCTGCTTGAGCGTGGGGTGGGGGTGGGGGTGGGGAGGGCTACTTGACCTCTGAGGTTCCTTTTCCGCTGGGTGGTTGGGGAAGTCGTCTGCTGGGGCAGGGGGTTGGACTAGATGACCTCTAAGGTCCTTTTGGACTGGGGGTGTCTGTAGAATGGGCTGGGAAGGAGGAGACTTTCTCTTTTTTGGTTGTTCGCTTGGCCCTCCTTTTTTCTTTCCTTCCTCCCTTCCTTCCTCTCCTCCCTCCCTCCTTCTTCTTTCCTTCCCTCCTTCTTTCCTCCCTTCCTTCCTTTCCTATTTTCATTCCCCTCTTCCTCCCCTCCCTCCCTCCTTCCTTCTTTCCTCCTTATCTCCTTCTCTTCCTCCTTTCATTGCCTTCCTTCCTCCTTTCCCTTCCCTTCCTCCTTTCGTTTCCTCCTTTCCTTTCCTTCTTTCCTCAATTCCTTTCCTTCTTTCCTTTCCTTGTTTCCTTCATTCCTTTCCTTCTTTCCTCCTTTCCCTTCCTCCTTTCCTCTTTTCCTTTCCTTCTTTCCTCCTTACCTTTCATTCTTTCCTCCTTTCCTTTCCTCCATTCCTTTCCTCCTTTCCTTCTTTCCTTGCCTTCTTTCCTCCTTTCCCTTCCTCTTTTCCCTTCCTTCTTTCCTCCTTTCCTTTCCTGTTCCTTTCCTCCTTTCTTTTCTTTCTTTCCTCCTTTCCTTTCCTCCTTTCCCTTCCCTTCTTTCGTTCCTTTCCTTTCCTTCTTTCCTCCTTTCCCTTGCTCTTTTCCTTTCCTTCTTTCCTCCTTTTCTCCTTTCCTTTCCTTCTTTCCTCTTCCTTCTTTCCTCCTTTCCCTTTCTCCTTTCCTTTCCTCCTTTCCTCCTTTCCTTTCCTCCTTTCCCTTCACTTCCTTCGTTCCTTTCCTCCTTTCCTTTCCTTCATTACTCCGTTCCCTTCCTCCTTTCCTTCTTTCCTCCTTTCCTTCTTTCCATTCCTTCTTTCCTTTCCTTTCCTTCTTTCCTCCTTTCCTTTCCTCCATTCCTTTCTTCCTTTCCTTTCCTTCTTTCCTCTTTTCCTTTCTTTCCTCCTTTCCTTTCATTCTTTCCTCCTTTCCCTTCCTTCATTCCTTTTCTCCTTTCCTTCTTTCCTCCTTTCCTTTCCTTCTTTCCGTTCCTTTTTTCCTCCTTTCCTTTCATTCTTTCCTTCTTTCCCTTCCTCCATTCCTTCCTCCTTTCCTTTCCTTCTTTCCTCCTTTCCTTCTTTCCCCCTTTCCTTTCCTCCATTCCTTTCCTCTTTTCCTTTCCTTCTTTCCTCCTTTCCTTTCATTCTTTCCTCCTTTCCCTTCCTCCATTCCTTTCCTTCTTTCCGTTCCTTTTTTCCTTCTTTCCTCCTTTCCTTCTTTCCGTTCCTTTTTTCCTCCTTTCCTTTCCTTCTTTCCTCCTTTCCTTTCATTCTTTCCTCCTTTCCCTTCCTCCATTCCTTTCTTCCTTTCCTTTCCTTCTTTCCTCTTTTCCTTTCCTTCTTTCCTCCTTTCCTTTCATTCTTTCCTCCTTTACCTTCCTCCATTCCTTTCCTTCTTTCCTCCTTTCCTCCTTTCCTTTCCTTCTTTCCTCCTTTCCCTTCTTCCTTTCCTCCCTTCCCTTCCTTTGTTCCTTTCTTCCTTTCCTTTCCTCCTTTCCTTTTCTTCTTTCCTTTCCTTTCCTTTCCTTTCCTTTCCTTTCCTTTCCTTTCCCTTCCCTTCCCTTCCCTTCCTTTCCTTTCCTTTCCTTTCCTTTCCTTCTTTCCTCCTCTCCGTGCTAGCAGGAGACTCTATGGTGGTGGTGGTCGTGGGAACCTGCCTTACTGGATGGCCGAAGGGGGGGGGAGGATGCTGTGCTAGGAGGAGACTCTATGGTGGGTGAAGAACCATATTTCCAGACAGTGGAAGAAACAAAAAAAAAAAGGGGGATGCCGGGCTAGGAGGAGACTCTATGGTGGAGGATCTGGACTTCCGGTCAGCTCCAGAATTGAACGGGGGGGGGGGGTTCCGGTTAGGACCTGTGTGGCTCTTGGGGTATCTAAGATGGCCGATCATTCCAGACAAAATGGCTGCCCTGTCTCCTTTCTGACCTGCTCCTTGCTTCCCTTTCTGGGGCCCATGGAAGACCACGGAGGGGCCGAAGCCAAGGCAGACGGTGAGGGGCACTACAGGGGGACGGTTTGCCTCGGGGAGTGGATGTTGAATCATGGCATGGAACGGGAAGGGACCTCGGAGGTCATCTAGTCTGGTCCCCTGCTTGAGCATGAAACCCCTACTGAGTCCTAGAATCTTGGAAAGGAACCTCGGAGGTCTTCTAGCCCGACTCCCTCCCCTGGCTCGAGTGGGAGACTCTTGACAGGAGGACAGAATAAGGGAGGGGCACCTTGGAGGTCATCTAGAACAGCCCTCTGCCCAAAGCAGAAGACCCAATACCATTTCAGACCAAGTGGCTCTCCGGTCTTTTTTAAAAGAGACGGGAGAGCCACAACTTCTAGTGGCAAGCCGTTCCACTGGTTAATTCTCTCTCTCATGTACTGAATTCCATTCCAGTGGTGTAACTACACTCCGCCCTAATGCTGTCTCTTTGTCTTTTCAAACTCCCAGGTGATGATGCCGAACTCCGGCTCAGCCTGGTTGGAAAGTCTGGCGGTGGGAAGAGTGCAACGGGCAACACCATCCTCAGCCGACCGGTGTTTGAGTCCCTCTTGGTGGCCAAGATCACCACCGTCGAGTGTCAAAGGGCGCAGGGAATCTGGAATAGGAAGACAATTTCCGTCCTCGACACACCTGCTCTGTTCGATTCCGAAAAGACGGAGACCTCCTTGGAAAAGCAGCTTGAAAGGTGCCGTCAGATGTGCCGTACCGGTCTCCACGCCTTCATTTTGGTCACCCAGGTGGGGCGCTTCACCGCTGAAGACGCGGCTGCTGCCAAGCAGGTCTGGAAACTCTTCGGGGACAACTCCGCCTGCCGGACCATCATCCTGTTCACCTGCAAGGAGGACCTGGGAGGGGATGACCTGCAGACGTACGTCGGCAAGGCCAAGAACAAAAAGCTGTGTAAGTTGATGAAGAAGTGCAACCGTCATTTGTGCGGGTTCAACAACAAGGCCAAGGGAGGCGAGCGGGAGGAGCAGGTCGACAAGCTGATGAGGATGGTGGAGGAGATCACCGTGGCGAATCAAGGGGAGCCGTATGTCATCCCAGAAGGTCCTGAGAAATCAAACCTGTGGTCCAAAGTACAGAAGTCAAAAAAAAAATAGAACTTGAAATCTTGAGAGAGTGTCCAGGGTTCCGATGGACGCCCGAATAAATTCATGAGCCTCCAGCCAAGTTTCAAAAGAAATCCAATGATTTATTAGGAGCACTTTCCCCAAGGGTGGTCGGCTCGGTCCTATGTAATTTCCTGCCAGCCTATGACCTTCCCTCTCTCCTTCCTTCCTTCCTTCCTTCCTTCCTTCCTTCTTTCCTTCCTTCCTTCCCGTCCACCCTCTTTTCCTTCCTTCTTTCTTGCCTTCCTTTTTACTCCCCTTTCTTTTTCTCCTTTTTTTCCATTTTTCTTGGTTTCTTTCTTCCCTTCCTTCCTTCCTTTTTACTCCCTTTTGTTTCTTTCTCCTTCTTTCTTTTGCCTTTCTTAGTTTCTTTCCTTCCTTCCTTTTTACTCCCACTTTCCTTCTTCCTTCTTTCCCACCTCCCTTCCTTTTGTTCATTCCTTCTATTCCTTCCTTTTTACTCCCCCTTTTCTTTCTCTTTCTTCTTTTTTCTTTCTTTTGCCTTTCTTTTCCTTCCTTCCTTCCTTTCTCCACCCCAGCCCCACCCCCTCCTCCTGCCAAGTCTGGGCACCACCTCTCTGCTCCTCCATGAATCAGAAGAGAGCAGGAAGGACCCTCGGAGGACCTGCGTTCCCCTTCCCTCCCAAGGTATGTCATTAATCACATTCTCCAACCGAAGCACTTTCCCGGGCTGTAGGAAACACACCTCTCTGTCTGGCTCTTAGTAACCTGGAACTCAGTCTGGAGGAAGGTATGTGTGGAATGAGCTTCTGGTCGTTGCAACCAAACTGCTCCGTCACATCTCCCTCTCTGCCCCTCCTTCTTATGGCAATTCAAGAGCAGGCCAAGAATGCTTTCCGAGTTGACGGATGGATTGTTTTCGGGAATAACTTCCTCTTCTTTTCGGATGGTCGCTTCTCCCCCTCCCCCCTGCGATGGCCGCTGGGAGGAATACATGTAGATCCATCTGCACACGGTGTATTGCTGTCTCCCCTCCATGGCTATCGAGCTGTCATGGGGTGGGGGGAGCAGCTATACGGGTGGTGAGATTTGCTCGGGCCTTTGTCCATAGGAAATGGCAAAAGTGCAGCGGGGGACATCCGGTTGGCGAGTTGGTGTTGCAAGTCGTCTCTGCCACATTTGGAGTGGTTCCCATGGGTGGTAGGTGTGGCGAGGGACAACTCCCCCGCTTCCCGGCCAATGTTACAGAAGAGCCCAGCCGCTCTAGCTGGTCCCCTTCAAACAGGGGGAGCACTCAATTTGCCCAATCGCTAGCCCAGCGGAGACACACGCATGCTGCTTGACTTGCCAGTTGACAAGTCAAATGGCGTGGACTCGCAGGGGCACACCTACCGGGCCCTGTACCCTTGCGCGAGTCGAAGCTGCTGGCGTGACGGGCCCTGTCGCTCGTGTGACTTGGTTCGCCCTCTCCTCCCTCTCCATCTGGGACAGGGCAAGCCGTGGTGCGATTCAAGCAGTGAGACAACCCGGTTTCGGGGGAGTGGGTGCTCTGCTCCGCACACGAGAGTCCGCTGGGCTCTAATGAAAGACGCAATCAAAGCTCAGGAAAGAGCTAGCCCATTTGCTCGTTGGAGCGAACCGGCTCGCTTGCTGATCCCCGGAGAGAGCGGTTCGGGCGAACTGGTGCAAACCGGGAGAATCCCACCCAAGAGGAGAGAAGTTGAGAGACCGCTAACCTGTCTTTCGAACTTCCAAACCCCAAGTTTTATTGAGTTGTACCACACTGTTGATGAGGTCCTTTTTGTGGGATCTGTTTCGAGGAGAAGTAAAAATCTCCGGATGAAAAAGATGGAAAGGGGTTTTGAGGGGATGGAGACTGGAATCTTGTTTGCTCCCCCAGGAGAATGTTTTTCCTCTGGAATCTACTTCTTGGAAATAAAACAACATTTAAACCATTGACTGTTATTCCCTGAAATGGTGGTGTTACTTACTTAATGTGTTATGTATGTATGTATATATGTATGTATGTATTTATTTATGTCTATATCTACCTATATCTATCTATCCACCTTTGTCTCTCTCTCTCTCTTTCTCTCTTTCTCTCTGTCTATTTATCTTTCTCTAGCTAGCGAGCTAACACTATATCTATCTATCTATCTCTAGCTCTATCCATCATCTACCTTTATATCTCGAACTCTATATCTCTTTATCTCTCTATCTCCATCTATTTATCTATCTATATATCAATATCTATGCATCCATCCACTTATCTCTTTATCTCTATCTCTAATCTCTATCCAACTATCTATCTCTGTATCTAACACTATATCTCTATCCATTTATCTTCATCTGTATCATCTATCTATCTATCTATCTATTTATCGATATCTATCCATCTCTATCTCTATACCTCTATCTATCGATCTATCTATCTACTATATATCTGTCTGTTCATCCGTCCCTCCATCCATCCACTTATCTCTTTATCTCTAATTTATATCCATTTATTTATCTGTCTCTGTCCATCTATCATTATCTACATCATCTATCTATTTATCTATCTTTATGTATTTATCTCTATCTATCTATCTATCTATCTATCTATCTATCTATCTATCTATCTATCTATCATCTATATCTATCCATCTCTATATACATCTATCTATCTATCTATCCATCTATCTATCTATCTATCTATCTATCCATCCTCTTTCTGTCATCTATCTATCTCTGTTTCTATCCATCCACCCACCCATCCATCTATCATTCCTCTTCCTCCCCTTCTTCTTCCTCCCCCTTCCTCCTCCTCCTTTTACAAACCCGACTCCCTTTCCGGCCCCGATGATGTTACCTAGTTGGGTCATGAAAGAACTGCAAGCAAAACGAATATCTCAGGGGCTGCCCCAAAGAAGAAGTGTGAGTGGGTGTGTATGAGTGGGTGTGTGGGGGGGGAGTGTATGTGGGTGTGACCAGAAAGCAGGACCAGAAGCAACGGATGGAAACTGATCCAGGAGAGAAGCAAACTGAATGAAGAGGAAACATCCCAACAGGGAGGACCATTGGCCCGTGAAACTGCTCGCCACCAGAAGTGGTGGGAGCTCCGTCGCTGGAGGGTTCTTAAAGCAGAGATTGGAGAGCCATTTGTCCGCAATGGTATTGAGTCTCCTGCTTGAGAAGGGGGGGGGTTGGACTAGAGGACCTCTGAGGTTCCCTTCCAACAGTTCTTCTGTTAAGGGTCTCCGCCTTGAGCAGGGGAGTTGGACTAGAAGACCTCTGAGGTCTCTTCCGACTCTGATTCAGTAATTCTGCTGGGGCAGAGGCTTGGGCTGGATGACCTCCCAGGTCCCTTCCCAACTCTTAGGATTCTCTAGGTCTCCTGCTGGAGCAGGGGGTTGGGCTAGATGACCTCTGGCTTTTGTGAGAGAGGCTTGGGGTGGGGGGGAAGCAGCCGTTGGGCTTAGAACAAGAGACAGAGCAAACCCACCTGTTTCCCTGGAGGGCCCCGCCTGTTTCCTGTTGCTGGGCTCCTGGTGTCTTGATCTCTGGGTGTGTGTGTGGGTGTGTGTTTGTGTGTGGGTGTGTAAGGGGGGGGCTCTTTTCCTCTCTTGTTTTCTTTCCACTCATGTGATTTCTAGGCAGCCGAGCGAGACTTTCCTTTCTTTGGCTGTTGAGATGCAGTTGAGAATTTCTCTCCCCCTCCCTGCCATTGGGGAGGGGAAGAGCAGAGGGCTGGACTACATGACCTCCCAGGTCCCTTCCAGCTGTCATTCTATGCTTTTCCCAAGGTCTGCAGCTTGAATGGGGTTGTGCTAGATGACCTCCCAGGTTCCTTCCAACTGTATGATTCTGTCAGGGGCTCCTGCTGGAGCAGGGGGGTTGGACTACATGACCTCCCAGATCCCTTCCTTTTTCTTTCTAATTTCTTTCTTTCAGTCCCTCCTTCCTTTTTATTCCCCTTTCTCATTCTTTCTTCTTTTTCCTTCCTTTTTTCCTTCTAGTTTTTCTTTCTTTCCCTCCTTCCTTTCCCTCCTTCCTTTTTACTCCCCCTTTTCTTTCTTTCTTTCTTTCTTTCTTTCTTTCTTTTTCTTTCTGTCTTTGTTTCTTTCTTTCTCCTTTTTTCTTTCTAGTTTTTCTTTCTTTCCCTCCTTCCTTCCTTCCTTTCTTTTTCTTTCTTTCTCCTTTTTTCTTCCTTTTTTCTTTCTTTCTAGTTTCTTTCTTTTTCTTTCTTCTTTTTCCTTCCTTTTTCTTTCTTTCTAGTTTCTTTCTTTCTTTTTCTTTCTCCTTTCTCCTTCCTTTTTTCTTTTTGGTTTTCCTTTCTTTTCCTCCTTCCTTCCTTTCTTTCCTTCCTTTTTACTCCCCCTTTCCTTTCTTCCTTTCTTTCTTCCTTCCTTCCTTCATTCCTTTATTTCTTTCTCCTTTTTTCTTCCTTTTTCTTTCTTTCTAATTTCTTCCTTTCCCTCCTTCCTTTTTACTCCCCCTTTTCTTTCTTTCTTTCTTTTTCTCTCTTTCTCCTTTTTTCTTCCTTTTTCTTTCTTTCTAGTTTCTTTCTTTGCCTCCTTCCTTTTTACTCCCCCTAGATGACCTCTCAGGTCCCTTCCAACTGTATGATTCTGTCAGGGGCTCCTGCTGGAGCAGGGGGCCCATTTTGAGCCTTTTATCAGGTCAAAACTAACCCGGAATATGGCTCAAAAATGGCCTGAAGAACTGCATGAGAAGGACTCAAGAACAGCCCAAAAATGGCCGAAAAACAGCCTGAAAATGGGTCAAGAACCCCCCCCCCAAAACTGCCTAAAAAGTCCTGAAAACCTGCCTGAAAATGGCTGAGATAGCCTGAAAAACTACCTGAGAAATGGCCTGCAAATGGGCCAAAAATGCCCGAAAAATGGCCTGAAGAACTGCCTGAAAAGGCCCCCAAAATGCCTGAGAAATGGCTGGAAAAACTGCCTGAAAATGCCGGAAAAACTGACCAAGATATGGCTGGAAAAACTGCCTGAAAAGGCCTGAAAAACAGCTGAAAAATGGCCTGCAAATGGGCTAAAAAATGCCCCCCAAATGCCC
Organism: Hydrophis major; assembly: GCA_033807585.1. Classification (NCBI taxonomy): domain Eukaryota; kingdom Metazoa; phylum Chordata; class Lepidosauria; order Squamata; family Elapidae; genus Hydrophis; species Hydrophis major. The sequence continues at coordinate 64,428 of JAUCBL010000226.1, forward strand.
CAAAAAATGGCCTGAAGAACTGCCTGAAAAGACCTGAAAAACTGCCTGAGAAATGGCCAGAAAAACTGCCTGAGAAATGGCCAGAAAAACTGCCTGAGAAATCGCTGAAAAAATTGCCTGAAAAGACTCCAAAACTGCCTGAGAAATAGCTAGAAAAACTGCCTGAAAAGGACTGAAAAACTGCCTGAGAAATGGTCAAAAGTACTGCCTGAAAAGTCCCAAAAACTGCCTGAGAAATGGCTGGAAAAACCATGGCTGCCAACTCTCACGCAATCAGCGTGAGACTCACACAATTCAACCAATTTTGACTGTCTCACTCTGATAAACGAAATCTCACGCTAAACCCCCAAAATGGAATGAACAAAAATAAATATATCTCTACATTCTCTGATATTCCGAATATCGATATGCCCAAGCCCAAAGTTTCGAGAAGTGAAGCCTCCGATCCTGGGCGGCTTCAGAGGGCGAACAGAGCATGTGCGAGAGGACGTTGCCCTCATTGATTTCTGTACTGGGGTGAGGAGAGAATTCCACGCTGCAGGAAGCGGTTGCTCCTTTCCGCTCTAGGATGTCACAACTCTCTGGGCTTAACCCTTGCGCTGCACTCTGCTCTGGCAGGCGGAGATGAGAGAGACGAACTCTCTATCCCCCATGAAGTATGACTACAGGGCATCCCTGGGCCTTTCTCGAGAGCTGAGCTCCCATCATCCCCTCCCCGCACCCGTCTGGTCTCAAGGCCGCTGGGATTGGGGCACAAAGGCGCGTCCCTCTCTGGCCTCCCTCTCGCAAGGGGAGCTGCCGTGGCTGGCCTCTTGCGCGCCTCGGCTTCTCTCGCTCCCCAGCCTGATGGGAAGTCCCTGGAGAGGGAGGGGGAAGAGGGGGGGAGGGCTCCTTCCCGGGTACATTGAAAAAGGCCTGAAAAGCTGACTGGGAAAATGAAGGATCCGATGCCAGTGTGTGTGTCCAGAGGAGGCCCTGGGGATCAGAGGAAGGCTCCTATGTGGAAATAGGTATTCATGGAATGGACAAGAGAGGGAGGAACATGAATTCTGATCAAATATTTTCTCTTCTCTTCATTTCGGTGTCTGAAACAGCCTTTCTCCTTCCTTCCTTCTCTCTCTCTCCAGAAGGAGGAGTGTCGCAGGAAGTGGGGGTGCTGCTTTGAGCTGCTCTGCAATAGGAAACGGGCTGAAACTACACATTCTTAGTGAGGCAGGAGTTGACACTTTAAACCACTAGCCAGGATATCACGAACAAGAATAGCTCGCTTATAAGAAGAAGAAAAACCCAAACCACCTAGCTGGTACATGAAACTAGGACACTTTGCAACATACCTGTGGTCTGGGGTGAAAAAAAGATGCGACATTTAGCTACGTAGGGGCCTGAGACCCAAATAACCAATATTATCTGTTATGTATGCATTATTAGGGGAAGGGCAAAAGGGCTGAATGCGACCACCCCTTGACTCTAAAAATGGCTGTAAGATTCTCATCGGGGCCCTCGGTTAGCTTTTGAGCTCTCAGGGACCTTCTATCTGGGTTACAAAATAGAAGTATATTGTATCACACCTTGTGTCCGGTGCCTTAATCTGCGTCAACACCAAGCAAGAGCCCAATTTTGGGGACAACAAAATGCCAAAAACAGCCTGCAAATAGGCCAAAAAACGCCCCCCAAATGCTCGAAAAATGGCCTGAAGAACTGCCTGAAAAGGCCCGAAAAACTGACTGAGAAATGGCTAGAAAAACTGCCTGAAAAGGCCCAAAAACTGCTTGAGAAATGGCTGGAAAAACTGCCTGAAAAGGCTCGAAAAACTGACTGAGAAATGGCTGGAAAAACTGCCTGAAAAGGCTCTAAAACTGACTGAGAAATGGCTGGAAAAACTGCCTGAAAATGGCTAGAAAAACTGTCTGAAAAGGCCCAAAAACTGCCTGAGAAATGGCTGGAAAAAACTGTCTGAAAAGGCCTGAAAAACTGCCTGGGAAATGGCTGAAAAACAGATTGTAAATGAGCCAAAAACCACCTCCCAAAGCTCCAGAAAAACACCCGAAAAATGGCCAGTTGGGCCTTTTTTCGGCCAAAACAACCTGAAAAAGGCCTCCCATGTCCTGAAAAGCACTGCCTGGAAACCACATGGTTGAAAATGAAAGCCCAGCTGAGTCACAGCTTTTTCTGTTTCTTGTCTTATCTTTTCAAAGCAGCCTTCCCTCCCTCCCTCCATCTATCAGCGCTCTCTCTCTCTTTCTCTTTCTCTCTCTTTCCCTCCCTCCCTCTCTCTCATCCATCCATCCATTTTCTACGGCTGCCCATCACAGCGAATTAATCCAGGCGGCTGAACAATTCAGGGAAGCGATTCCTTCTCAAGAGGAAACCTTTTCAAACAGGAAAACCGGGTTGTTGGTTTGTTTGTTTTTTTGTTTCTAAAGGAACATTAAAGATGCCCAATTCAACACAACCAAGATGGGTCTGGCCGTTTATCAAGGCAGCCAGGAAACGGTGTGGGTGTGGGTGTTTGTACTTTCAAACATCCTGTTAAGTTCTGCGCATGGGAGCAAGGATTGGAGATGAGACGATGAACAGTGAACTTCAACTCTTTATTTAACATTGTGGAACAGAGCAAAAACTACGGCAGCAATAGCCCTTTTTATAGGCAAGCTGCTGATCAAGTAACCAATAAGAAACGGGAAGCGTTAGTTCCCTTAACCAATGAAAGAGGCCCGCTAATAGCCAATCAGATCCTCCTAAAAGAGCCAATCAGATGTTGCTATTATTGGCCAATCAGAAGTGCAGGGCCAGAACCCTGCACTTTTCTAAAGGTTTTAATAATCTTTATTTAAGCACTTTTATTAATTCACAACACATCCAACACCCCAAATTGGGGAACAAAGCCAGGAAATCACAAACACCCCACCGAAAAATATCTCATTTCTTCTTCAGCAAAATCTGATTTTTATTTTTTCCTTCGGCAATTCAGGCTCCCTGCCGAGCCGTCCTTTCTTTGCCGACCTCTGAGCTCCTCTTTTGTCCTTGGTGTGGTTGTTGCCCATTTCTACACAGTCTTGATTGCCGCTCTCTCACACACCTGCGGACCTGTGTCCCCGTCCGGTAGTGGGATTCAAATGGTTCAGTGGGCGTGGCTTGGTGGGCGTGCTCTGCCGAATGCCGTTGCGCAGCTTTTCCCACCGCAGCTGATTGTCGGCTTTTTTTTTTTTTTTAACAACCGGTTCAGTCAAACCGATCCAAACCAGTAGCATAGCAGAACTGTGTCCGTCATTCTGCAAGCCCTGCCCCCACTCCCATTCGCCCATTCCTGCCTCAGTCCCTGAGACATTGGCCCTGAAGAGCTCCGCTTTCAACGGAGATAGTCCTCGACTTAACAACGGAGATAGTCCTCGACTTAACAACGGAGATAGTCCTCGACTTAACAACGGAGATAGTCCTCGACTTAACAAGAGGTGAATTTAGTGACCATGCCCCATGACAACAGCACTGGAAGAAAAGGGACTTACGGAATGTGCGTTTCCTGATCAGGACCATCGCGGCAGCCCCCGTGGCCTCGGGATCAAAGTTCAGATGCTCGCAAACCGACTCGCATTTTAGACGGTCGCAGCCCGATTACCGAAGGACAGAGTCAGAGACTTTTTACAGAATGACAGTATAAGAAGAGTTAGAAGGTATCTTGGAGGTCATCCAGTCCAACACCCCCGGAACAAACAAAAATCCTCACATAGTTTTGTAGCAAAGCACGGGTATCGAGCTAGTAGTGCAGTATAGCCTAAGATAAGGAGAGATCACACCTTAATAAAAGCAATTTGATTGACTGTTATTAGAATGGCACATTATGTTAAACGTAAATAGGATGAATTTTATTGTATTTATTTTAATGTTATAATTTTATTTATTGCCAATTCAATAATAATAAAGGTGTACGGACACCTGTTGCCGAATTTTTGCGAAGTGCAAGCGTGTTCTCCCATCACAACACACACACACAAACACGCAACCTTTTGGATGAGCAAGAAGATTTATTGTGTAGATAAAAAAAGGAAAACTTTTGCAGAAAATCGGGGCTGCAGCTGTTAAGAAAACATGAATTCACCTCGGGAAAACGGGGAAGGGGTGAGAAAGAGCCTCAAGGCTGCCCGGCCTTGATGCTCCTTGACGCCAGCGGGAGCGAAAGGGAGGATTCTGCTACTATTATCCCTATCCATAAAAATGGGCTTCTACTATCTCTTGGGCTGGGGACGCGTCCTGGCCCAATGCACCTCAAAGAATTGACGAATGGGGAAGCCCCAAAGACATGCGTCCAGGCTGGGGAGAGAAATAGGTTGTGTAGGGCCAGTTGATATTGGAGGCACAGTAAGAGAGCGAGGGGGGAGTGAGGGAAGGAGGAATAAGGATTGGAGGGAAGATGGAAAGGGAGGAGATGGGGAAGGAGGAAAGGAGGAGGGAGGGAAGGAAGGGAGGAAGGGAAGAGGGAGGAGACGGGGAGAGAGGGAGGAAAGAAGGAAGGAAAGAAAGGAGGAAGGAGACGGGGAGGGAGACGGAGGGAAGGAGGAAGAAGGAAGGGAGGAAGGGAAGAGGTAGGGAGAGAGGGAGGAAAGAAGGAAGGAGAGAAAGGAGGAAGGAGATGGGGAGGGAGAGGGAGGGAAGGAGGAAGAAGGAGGAAAGAGGAGATGGGGAGAGGGAGAAAAGGAGAGGGAAGGAGGAAGAAGGAAGGGAGGGAGGAAAGGGAGGAGGATGGGGAGGGAGGAAAGGAATGGAGGGAGGGAGGGAGGAAGGAAAGCGACAAGATGGGGAGAGGGCGGAGAGAAGGAGAGAGAAATAATGGAGGAACGAGGAAGGAGATGGGGAGGGAGGAAGGGAGAAGGAAGAGGAAAGAAGAAAGGAAGGAGGAATGAAGCAATGAGGAAAGGAAGGGAGGAAGGAGGGACCCCTTTCAACCCCGTGGAGAAACCAGCTTCTCGGGAGACGGAATCAGTTCAGGGAAACGATGCCATGAAACTCTCCTGGGGGGGAGTTCTGGAGGGGGAAGTGGAAAGCTGAAGCGGGAGGAGACGAGCAAAAGACGATCCGTGGAGTTGCCGTTGCGGCGCCTGGAAGCTGGCCCCAAGCGTTTTGCTGCTGTCCTTCTCAAAGCAAAGGACACAGCCACGACAAGTCCCGTTTTTTGGCCAAGTGCTCCTTGTCAGCCTTCATCATCTCCTCCGTATAGCACGGCGCAGCGTGGTTCTTCTGCACCAGTGTGTCAATCATGGCCATCAGCTGGCCCACCTGAGCTTCGCGCTCCGCACCTTCAGCCTTGTTGTTAAAGGCCAGGAAGCGGTTGCCGCAACGGTACACCTGCTCCTTCAGGCCCGAGTTGTCTTCGGTGATGAACTTCTCCAGGGTTTTGCCCTCCAGGTCCTCCTTGCGGGTGAAGAGGATGATCATGTAATCCTTGGCCTTCAAGCTGAAGATCTCATTGATCAAGCGCGCCACGTCCTTCTCCTCCTGGGTGAAGCGGCCTGGGCGGATCACCTGCAGGATGACGTGGGGGCCCGGCATGCAGAACTTGATGCACTTGCTCACTTCGGCCGAGGTTTCCCACTCAAGACGAGTCGTGTCGAGGAAGCCCGGTGTGTCCACCACCATCACTTTCTGGCCGTTCAGCACGGCCTCCTCCCGTTGGCAAGTCTGGGTGACGGAGCCAAACGACATCTTGGATTCAAAGATTGGGCTTCCCAGGATGGTGTTGGCCACCGCGCTTTTCCCATTGCCGGTTTTGCCCACCAGGACGATCCGCCGTTCAGGCCCTACAAACCCAAAGTGGGAAGAGAAGAAGGAGGACCGGTCAGAAGCACTGGAGAAGACCGGGTCAAAGGCATCATCAGTTAAGAATCCCTGTGTGCTCACAAGCGACCTCAATCCAGCCCACCTTGACTGACTTTCTTATCTCCCGCTCATTTCCTCCCTGACCGTTAGTAGGTCAGATTCTTGTAGGGAGCTTAAGCTTTCAATCAATCTTGATACTCATTTGAACCGACTAAATCTTCTGATTTTCCTGCCACTTGATCTATCTGTCTGTCTGTCTGTCTGTCTATCTCTCTCTCTCTCTCTCTCTCTCTCTCTCTATCCATCCATCCATCCCTCTATGTCTAACTCTCCATCTATTTATTTTTATCACCTCTCTCTCCATCTATATCTATCTATATATCCCCACCTATTTATCTATCCATCTATCTGTCTATCCATCTTTTTCTCTTGATCTATCTATCTATCTATCTATCTATCTATCTATCTATCTATCTATCTATCTATCTATCTATCTGTCTCTATCTATCTCTATCTATCTATCTATCTCTATCCCTGCGTATCTCTCTCTCTCTCTCTCTCTCTCTCTATCTATCTATCTATCTCTATACCTGCATATCTATCTATCTATCTATCCATCCATCCATCCATCCATCCATCCATCCATCCATCCATCCATCCATCCATCCATCTATCTATCTAGATTGATTAGATTCTTGTAGGGAGCTGAAGCTTGCAGTCCTTGACTTCACCACCCTTCCTTCCTCGACTGTCCAAAGTTACGATGGCAAAAAGGACTTACGACCGTTTCTTCACACTCACGACCATTGACGCATTCCCCCTCATCACCCGATCAAAATTCAGACGCTTGGCCACCGCTTCATATTTGCGACGGTGACAGCCATCGTCCATTCGTCCGTCTGTCTCTGTGTGTGTGACCCACACAAATTTCAATGGGGAAGCCTGATTTGCTTAATGACCGGGGGGGAACGCCTTTCAACAAATTTCTCATTTAACGACTGAAAAAATTTTGGACTCCATTTGTGTTGTAAATCGAGGATACCTGGACTCTTCCCCTCCGGGGAAAGCCCTGAGTTTCACTTAGCAACGGCGGGGAGAAAAATTATAACATGGGGCAAAACTCTCTTCGATGTCTCACTTAACGACCGAAATGTTGGACTACTCGTAAAGCCGAGGACTTCCGGGAGCCCGAATCGCCTGACATCCCCAGTCTGAGGCCACCATAACCCATCCTCCCCACCCCACCCAGGGCCCCAGCTGATACCCAACCCCTGCTGCAGCCCCCCCCCCCCCCAAAAAAAAATTACCTTGGATATTTCCAGACATTTCCGGAAAAATTTCACAGCGCCAATCTAGAAGTTTCTGTGGGAAAAGCAAAACTCTGGAATCAGCCCGGAAGTTTCTCTCCCCAAACCGCCAGAGAGAAAAAAGGGGGAGGAAAGAAGGGAGGAAGGAAGGAGGGGAGAAGGAAAATAAGAAGGTAGGAAAGAAGGAGGGATGAAAATAAGGGAGGAATGAGGAGGGGAGGAAGAGGAAGGGAGGGAAGGAAATAGGAAGGGAGGAACGAAGGAAATAAGGGAGGAAGGAGGAGGGGAGGAAGAGGAAGGGAGGAAAGAAGGAGGGATGGAAATAAGGGAGGAAGGAGGAGGGGAGGAAGAGGAAGGGAGGAAAGAAGGAGGGAAGAAAATAAGGGAGGAAGGAGGGAAGGGAGGAAGAGGAAGGGAGGGAGGAGATAGGAAGGGAGGAAAGGAGGAGGAAAGGAAATAAGGGAGGAAGGAAGAGGGGAGGAAGAGGAAGGGAGGAAAGAAGGAGGGAAGGAAATAAGGGAGGAAGGAGGGAAGGGAGGAAGAGGAAGGGAGGGAGGAGATAGGAAGGGAGGAAAGAAGGAGGAAAGGAAATAAGGGAGGAAGGAAGAGGGGAGGAAGAGGAAGGGAGGAAAGAAGGACGGAAGGAAATAAGGGAGGAAGGAGGAGGGGAGGAAGAGGAAGGGAGGAAAGAAGGAGGGAAGGAAATAAGGGAGGAAGGAGGGAAGGGAGGAAGAGGAAGGGAGGGAGGAGATAGGAAGGGAGGAAAGAAGGAGGGATGGAAATGAGGGAGGGAGGAGGGAGGGGAGGAAGAGGGGAAGGAAAATAGGAAGGGAGGAAAGAAGGAGGGAAGGAAGGAAGGAAAGAAAAAGGGAGGGCAAAGCGAACAACCAAACAGGAGGAAGCCTACTCCTTCCCAGCCCATTCTACAGACCCCCCAGTCCAAAGGGACCTTGGAGGTCACCTAGCCCAACCCCCCCTCCCCCTACCGCTCAAGCAGTCCTATACACCCCTGGCAGAATCAGAGCATCACAGAGTTGAAAGGGTCCCTGGAGGTCAGCTAACCCAACCCGCCCGCCTCCTCTGCTCTCCCCTCCCTAAGTCCCTTCGGACTGCCCAAACTTCGCTCTCCTCCCCCCTCTTGAGGCCAGGAATGGGGAGGGGGGGCTTTTGTCCGGACAAGAGGGGGGGATCGTTGGGGGCGGAAGTGCAGTCCCCTCCCTCCCTCAAACTGGCTAGAAACTTTGCAGCCCCCCCTTCCCACCCCCCACGGGAAGGGAGGGAGGGAATTGGGGGGGGCTGGGCAGTCCCGTTAAAGGAGCCTCCCCCCTCCCCCCCTTGGCCTGCTAGAGGGGGGAGGGGGGACAGGAGAGAGAGAGAGAGAGAGCAACCTGAGTGCCTCCTTCGGGGATGGGATGGGAGTGGGGGAGGACTTTCCGCGAACCGACCACCGCTGCTTCTCTTGAGGGGCCACCAGAGCTCCGCCACTCGCTCCTCCGTCTCCTGCTCCTCCGTCTCTCTCCGCCGGATTGCCGAGCAGAACTCGAGTTGGGAGCGCCGAAAAGGCAGGGGGGGGGGAGGAGACTCCCAGCTCCTCCCCCCCATTTGGCTACTTTCTCTTTCTCTTCCTCTCCCCTTTTCTCAATCACTTACTCTCTCTCCCCTTCTCCCTCTCTTTCTCTCCCTCACATTCTCTTTCTCACTCCCTTTCTCTCTTTCTCTCCCTTACACTCTTCCTCTCTCTTCCCTTTCTCTCCCTCACTCTTTCTTTTTCTCTCTCACTCCTCACACTCTCTTTCTCACTCCCTTTCTCTCCCCCTTCCTCTCTTTCTCTCCCATTATCTCTGTCTTTCTCTCTCTCTCTCTCTCCCTCACACTCTCTTTCTCACTCCCTTTCTCTCTCTTTCTCTCCCTTCCTCTTTCTCTCTCCGTCACACTCTCTTTCGCACTCCCTTTCTCTCCCTCACACTCTTTCTCGCTCTCTTTTTCTCCCTCCCCCTTTCTCTTTCTTCCTCTCCCCCTTCTCTTCCTCCCACTTCCGAGGAGACCCCTCCCCAAACACGAGGTGGGTGAGAATCCCGACCCAAAAGAAGCTTGCGTGGCCGTGTGCGGCGGGGGATTGTCGGACTAGAGGACCTCCGAGGCCCCCCTTCCAACTCTGTCTCTTCCAACAGGGCGATGCTGTCAGGGTCTCCTGGTGGAGGAGGGGGTTGGACTAGAGGACCTCCGAGGCCCCCCTTTCAAATCTTCTGTCCTTCGGCTCCCTGCTCTGGGTTTCCTTTAGGAAGAAAGTGAGCCAAGGAGGCTGTTATGTCCTGAAATGGAATACTCGAAATCCCCGAGCCTTGATTGGCTAAGGCGCGGGGATTTCTGATTGGCCAGGCGAGCCGCGCTGATTGGCCCGATTGAAGTCTCCCGCGATTGGTGCAAACCAAGAGCGGGAGACTTGAATCGCTGCCATTGGCCGCGGCCGCCGCTGCGAAAGGTATAAAAGCCGCGGGCTTTTTGCCTTTCGCTGGTTCGGTTCTCCCATTGTTAATAAAGAGCTTTGAATGAAAGTCACCGACTCTGAGCTTCTTTTGCGGACACGACACTGGTGACGAGGATGGGATCTCGCCCCTGAACCGAACCCCGTGTCCACCCAAGAACCAGCTCCAGCGCAGAGATGGCGAAGATAGCACCGCCCGCCCCCTTCAACCCCGCCGCCGAGGATTGGGAATCATACTCGGATCGGTTCCGGATGTACCTGGAATGCGCCGGAATGAAGGACGCCCCGGGCCCGCTAAAACGCGCCGTCTTCCTTACGCACTGCGGACCAGAGGTCTTCCAGATGGCCAAAGCATTGGCCAAGCCGGCAGACGCAACCGCCATGGACTGGGACGTCCTCGAACCTATACTGCGGCGCCATTACGCCCCCGAAGTCCCCATCCTGATACGGCGCAACGAGTTCTACCGCCGAAACCAGAAACCAGACGAAAAATTGAGCGACTTCGTCGCAGAGCTACGGCGCCTAGGAGGACTCTGCGAGTTCGAAGGTCTGAACAGTCTCATAAGAGACCGCTTCGTACTCGGCTTATGGGATTCTACACTCCAGAGCCGACTTATGGCCAAGGGCGACATCAGCCTAGCCGATGCCCTTACCGCAGCCGCAGCCGCTGAAGCAACCCGCTCGTCGGCAGACAGCATGCGAAGATCTGACGCGAAGGGCGGAAACAACAACCCGGCAAGGTCGGCCGACACAAGAAACGAAGCAACCGCACACTACGGTGAATACCAATCAACCTCCAGCACGTCGGAAGACGAGGAGGACATACATCGCGTGCAGACGGGACGCGGCGACCAACGAAGTCGAAAAGGTCGTAGGTCGAGGACCAACTGCGCCGGGTGCGGCGGCGATCACCCTAGGTCAGAATGCCGATTTCTTGACTCTATCTGTAGGCATTGTGAACGACGGGGTCACATCGCCCGAGTTTGCCGCCAAAAGAAGACCCGCAGCCCGCCCAAATGGGAACAGCACGACAGACGGAGAGAAAGCTCCCCGCCCAGAACCAGAGAGCGCCAGCCAGACGGTCGGTGGGACCGCACTCAACGATCTCAAAGAAGCGGCGACGGTCGGCGAAAAGAAGAAACCCACCAGACGGTGACCATCGGCCACGCCATCTCCGATGGCGCCAGAAAGGTACACGTAGAAGTCCATATCGAAGGCCAGCCATGCAAAATGGAAGTGGACTCCGGGTCCTACCTTTCCATGATTGCATGGCGCGAAATCAAAAGACTGGTGCCTACACTACAAAAAAGAAACGTGCATGCCCAAAAGATCATCATTAAAGACTACCAAGGGAATCGCGTCCCGGTAGTGGGCACCAAGAACTTCAATATAACTTACAAAGGCCACACCGAACAACTGCCACTCACAATCGTCGATCGCGACCGCCCAAGCCTACTGGGTTTACAATGGTTCGCCCCGCTAAACATCGCGCTGACAGGTGTCAACCACGTCACCATCGAAGCTTGGGAACAGCGGCTAGCCCAGGAGTTCCAGGAGGTCTTCGATGGAGGCTTGGGCAAGTACCAGGGGCCCCTTATCTCGTTTGACCTAGACCCAGGGGTTCCCCCTAAGCGGCTTAAACCTAGAAGGGTACCATTCGCCTTAAAGCCTAAAATTGACGAGCAGATCGACAAGCTCGTCAAACAAGGGGTATTGCAACCGATAGACCATGCCAGATGGGAAACCCCTATAGTGACCCCAGTAAAGCCAGACGGGTCCGTGAGAATCTGCGGGGACTATAAGGCCACCCTAAATGGCGCGTTGCAACAAAGCGCCTACCCAGTCCCAATAGTGCAACATTTACTGCACTCACTGGGAGGGGGCAAAGTCTTTGCCAAGCTCGACCTCGCCCAGGCATATCAGCAGCTACCTGTGGACGAGAAAACGGCGGAAGCCCAAACAATCGTGACCCATCGGGGGGCTTTCAAGTGTAACCGACTCCAATTTGGAGTCAGCGTGGCACCAGGCATCTTTCAGAGCCTGATGGAACGTTTGCTGCAGGGCATCAAGGGGGTGGTGCCCTATTTCGATGACGTATTAGTGGCGGCGCCAAACGAAGCCGAATTAGAAAACCGACTCAGACAAGTCTTAACAAAATTTAAAGAAACAGGACTTAAAGTCAAACGAGAAAAATGCCAACTATGTACAAAGCAAGTAGAGTTTTTGGGCTATCTCCTAGACCGGCATGGCATTCACCCCATGACTAAAAAAGTGAAAGCCATCAAGGAAGCCCCCACCCCAAAGTCCAAAACGGAACTACAAGCGTTCCTAGGCTTACTAAATTTTTATAATGTTTTCCTACCTCAAAAGGCAACGGCGGCGGAACCTTTACATAGACTCCTAGACAAGAAGGCAGCCTGGACTTGGGGGAGACGAGAGCAAGCCGCCTTTCAAAAAACCAAAGACCTCCTCACCTCCGACGCCGTCCTGATGCAATTCAGCGAAACCTTGCCCTTAGCTGTCACTTGCGACGCATCACCCTTCGGCGTCGGCGCTGTCCTCAGCCACACCCTCCCAGACCAGAGAGAAGCACCCATCGCTTTTTTCTCCAGGACTCTGACTAAACCGGAACGGAACTATAGCCAGCTGGACAAAGAAGCTTTGGCTATAGTTGCCGCCGTTAAACGTTTTCACGAATACCTGTATGGCCGCCCGTTCACCATCGTGACGGATCATAAGCCATTGCTGGGCATCCTCGCCGGCAACCGAGCCACACCGAACATCTTGTCACCCCGGATGACAAGATGGTCCGAATTCCTGGCAGCCTACAGTTACGAACTGCTACACAAGCCAGGTAAGAAAATTTCGCACACGGACGCTTTAAGCCGCTCGCCTTTACCTGACTCTGAACCTGACCCAGCACCAACAACAAACACCCTAAGTATCGAGAGTTTACCTATTACCGCATCAGACATTGCCAGAGAAACCGTTAAGGACAGGCGTCTGGCGTGAATCTTACACTGGTTAGAAAAAGGCTGGCCAGAGAAAGACAGTGACGAGACTTTTAAAACATTCCGTCAGCGCCAGACTGAACTTTCACTACTAAGAGGGTGTATTCTGTGGGGTGACCGGGTGGTAATTCCGGACAGATTGCAAGAAAGGGTATTAGAGATGCTACATGAGGGTCATCCTGGCATCGTCAGGACTAAAGCCCTGGCCAGGAGTTACGCTTGGTGGCCGGGGATGGACAAGCAAATTGAAGCATGGGTCGCCAAATGCCACCGATGCCAGGAGACCAGATCCAGCCCTCCCGCAGCACCTATCCGGGACTGGGAAACACCACGGGGGCCCTGGTCCAGAATCCATCTAGACTTTGCTGGCCCCACAAATGGGCATACTTTTCTAATCACAGTTGACGCGTACTCCAATTGGTTGGAAGTAAGCGACATGAAATCAACTACCACAGAGGCCGTCGTTAAAGAACTATGTAAACTGTTTTCCACACACGGCCTCCCAGACGTCGTCGTCTCAGACAACGGACCCCAGTTCACTTCCATCGATTTTGAACGGTTCCTGGCAGAGAGGGGTATCCGCCACGCATTAACAGCACCGGCGCATCCGGCGGCGAACGGTAGGGCGGAACGGATGGTCCAGTTTACGAAAAAGACCCTCCGGAAAATGGACCACGGGGAGATCAGCGACAAAATCAACAGACTGCTCTTCATACAGCACATCACTCCCAATACCACAACTAACAAGAGCCCTGCAGAGCTTCTAATGGGCAGAAAGCTGAGGTCCCCACTCGACAGATTGCACCCGACCTATAACCCGGAGCGGCCCCCAGACTCCAGCTCCAGGTACCGGACATTTGACCCAGGTGACTTAGTCTATGCAAAGAACATGACGGGGGACCCCCTATGGATCCCAGCCATCATAACTCAAGTCACTGGGCCACGGTCGTACCGGCTCCAAACCATCGATGGGCGAGCCTGGAAACGACATATCGACCAGCTCAGGTCACGAACAGCGACTGACCTCAACCCCCAAGACACGAACCAAGGGGGGAGGGAATACCCGGAGAGACAATCGCAGGAAAAAATAAACCAAAAATACTCACCGGAACACAGCCATCGCGAGTCCCCTCCGGAGAAGAACCACCTGGCCAGCTCTACCGACTCGGAGAAGCCAAGCGGGAGCGGCGAAATCCGTAGCTCAACCGACCCGGTAGGCCCAGGCGGGAGCCATGGCGAAAGAACCGGCCCGATCATCCAGCCGGTTCGCACAGAGGCAGGAGCAGCCAAAAAGATGACCGCTCCGGCCGAGTTACAGCATGCAAGTGAGTTGCGCAGGTCAACTAGGACTCGACGGAGCCCCGCCTACCTGCGTGACTACACCACGTGATGGACCATACCAAGAGGGGAGGGGTGTTATGTCCTGAAATGGAATACTCGAAATCCCCGAGCCTTGATTGGCTAAGGCGCGGGGATTTCTGATTGGCCAGGCGAGCCGCGCTGATTGGCCCGATTGAAGTCTCCCGCGATTGGTGCAAACCAAGAGCAGGAGACTTGAATCGCTGCCATTGGCCGCGGCCGCCGCTGCGAAAGGTATAAAAGCCGCGGGCTTTTTGCCTTTCGCTGGTTCGGTTCTCCCATTGTTAATAAAGAGCTTTGAATGAAAGTCACCGACTCTGAGCTTCTTTTGCGGACACGACAGAGGCCAAGATCAGAAAAAGAAGAGAAGGAAGGACAAGAGAGTCGCAAGGGTACCTCAGAGGTCATCCAGTCCAAACCCCCCCCCCCCGCTAAACACCGTTTTCCCAAGCCTGGCCTCTCTGCGCCTGCGCGAACTGGAAGCGGCGCGAGTGGATGGGGGACGGCGAAAGCGAAAGCGTTTCGTGGAGGCTGCTTGGCTGGGAAATCACGTGATTGGAGGGAAAGCGACCATTTCCCCCCCTTTTTCTTTCCTCTTCTTTTCCTGCGAGGCGGGAGCCTCGCCCTCCGCCCCGAGGTCATCTAGTCTGCCCCCCCGCCCGCTCTGACAGAAGACTAATTGGAAGGGATCTCAGGGGTCAAATCGCCTGACCCCCTGCCCGAGCAGGAGACCCTGACAGAATAATTATTAGGAAGCGACCTTTGGAGGTCATCTAGCCTGACCCCCCCTGCCTAAGCCAGAGATCCTTCCAGAATAACAAGAGTTGGAAGGGAGCCTCGGAGGTCATCTAGTCCGACCCCGTGGCCGAGCAGGAGACCCTGACAGAATAAGAGTGGGAAGGGATCTTTGGAGATCATCTAGTCCGACCCCTCTTCAAACAAGAGATCGTTACACAGTGAGAAAGCTGGATGGGATCCAGGAAGGTCTTCTAGTCTAACCCCGTCCTGAACAGCGGGAGACCCTTACAGAGAATTAGAGTTGGAAAGGACCTGGGAGGTCATCTAGTCCGACCCCCTGCCTGAGCAGGAGACCTTGACAGAATAATAATGGGAAGGTACCTAAAAGGTCAAATAGTCTGACTCCCTGCTGGAGGAGGAGATCCTGACGGAATAAAAGAGTGGGAAGGCACCTCGGAGGTCCGACCTTCCCACATTTTCCCCTTCCCCCCCCTCGGAGAACTCACCCGCCCCGCCTCCAACGGGGTGGGGGAGGGAAGAGGGAGGGGCGGGCAGGCGGGGGCGGTGTTTCACCGTCAGGATTTTTCCGCAAACTCAGCCCCGAAAAGCTTTCGCTTCGTCTTTTGGCCCGAGAGAGACTCAGGTAAAAGGCGGGCCGGGGGTTGTGGGGAGGGGAGGGGGGAGGGGGGTCTCAGCCGGCCTGCGGAGGGAGGGGGAGATGGAGGGAGAGGCCGCGGGGTGATGGGTGGGTGATGGAGGAAAGGAGCCGATCCGGCGGAAATTTATTGTACCTTCCTTCCTTTTTCTTTCTTTCTTTCTTTCTTTCTTTCTTTCTTTCTTTCTTTCTTTCTTTCTTTCTTTCTTTCTTTCCTTCCATCTATCTATCTATCTATCTATCTATCTATCTATCTATCTATCTATCTATCTATCTATCTATCATCTACCTTTCTTTTCCTTCTACCACCCTTTTTCTTTCTTTCTTTCTTTCTTTCTTTCTTTCTTTCTTTCTTTCTTTCTTTCTTTCTTTCTTTCTTTCTTTCTTTCCTTCCATCTATCTATCTATCTATCTATCTATCTATCTATCTATCTATCTATCTATCTATCTATCTATGTCTACCTTTCTTTTCCTTCTACCACCCTTTTTCTTTCTTTCTTTCTTTCTTTCTTTCTTTCTTTCTTTCTTTCTTTCTTTCTTTCTTTCTTTTTCTTTCCTTCCATCCATCCATCCATCCATCTATCTATCTTCTACCTTACTTTCTTTCCCTTCTACCACCCTTTCTCTATCTATCTATCTATCTATCTATCTATCTATCTATCTATCTATCTATCTATTTATCTATCGTCTACCTTTCTTTTCCTTCTACCTCTCTTTCTCTTTCTTTCTTTCTTTCTTTCTTTCTTTCTTTCTTTCTTTTCTTCCATCTATCTATCTATCTTTCTATCATTCTTCTACCTTCCTTTTTCCTTCTAGGGGGGGTGGGTGGGTGGGGAGGGGGAGGAAAGGAGCCGATCGGAGGCAAAGCAGGACAAGGAGGGTCTACAGCCCCTTTTCAGAGGCGAAGGGCGACTTCACACACACACACACACACACACACACACCCTTCGGGGTCTTTGGGGATGGAGACAGGGGGGTCTTGAGGGATTTAGCCCTCCCCCCTTCCCCATTCCGGGCCCTCCTCCCACCCCTCGCCAGAAGAGGGGACGTAGATCTGAGGACTTGTGGTGGGGGGGAGGAGGAGGAGGAAGATTCCTGGGGGGAGGGGCTAAGACTTAGTCCCTCCCACAGGGGTCTTCAAGGAGAGAGACACCCTCCTCCCTCCCTCCCCAGAGTCTAACTCCCCCCACCCTGGGGTCTTTTAGGGACGTAGATATGGTGGGTGGTGGGGAGAGGGGTGTCTCTTGCCTTGGGAAAAGGGGGTTGGACTAGATGACCTCCCAGGGTCTTTGGGCCCACCCTCATCCCCCCCCAGCTCTGCAAGGGGGAGGGGGCTCGCCTTTCTTACCTGTCCATTGGCACTGGGGACCCTCCACCCTCCAGCCAGCCTAATGGAATAATCCAACAGAGACGACCCCCCCTCCCTCCCCCCCCCCAAACCTCCCTCATTTTCCTAACCTCACCCCCGAAAGACGAGGAGGTGGTAGGAGGTCTAGGCGCCTTGAGAAAGAAGGGGGGTTGGACTAGATGACCACCTCTGAGGGTCCCTCCTGCCTCTGTGACTTTGTCAGGGTCTCCTGCCTTGGGAAAGGGGGGTTGGACTAGATGACCTCCGAGGGTTCCCTCCCCTCTCTCTGAATCTGTAAAGAGATTGATGTGTTGTTTTATTTTTCCACAGAAGAGAAGAGAAGAGAAGAGAAGAGAAGGAAGGAGACAGAGGAGGAAGGAAGGGGAGAGAAGGAAGGGAAGGAAGGAAGGCAGGGGAAGAGAAGGAGAGTGAGAAGAGGGAAGAAAGGAAGGAGAAGGAGAGAGAGAAGGGAAGAGTGAGGGAGGGAGGAAGGAAGGAAGGAAGGAAGGAAGGAAAGGAGAAAGAGAGGAGGAAGGAAAGAAAGAAAGAAAGAGACAGAAATGGCCTACCAGTCCTTGGCCGACTCTTGCCAGGTAGGTATGGGGAGAAGAATGGGGGGGGGTTGTCTCCAAGGGGGGGGTCCCGGCCCTCCCCCTTCTTCCTCCCTCCCTCCCTCCCTGACCTATTTTCCTCCCTCCTTCCTTCCTTTCTTCCTCCCACCCTCCTTCCTTGTCCTTCCTGGTTTTCTTTCTTCTTTCTCCCTTCCTCTTTCCCTCCTTCCTTTGTTCCTCCCTCCTTCCTTTTTTCTCCCATCCCATCTGCCTTCCTCCCTCCCTCCCTCCTTCCTTTGTTCCTCCTTCCTTCTTGCCTCCTCCCTTCCTCCTTCCCTCCCTCCCTCCTTCCTTTGTTCCTCCTTCCTTCTTGCCTCCTTCCTTCTTCCTTCCTTCCTTCCTTCCTTCCTCCTTCCCTCCCTCCCTCCTTCCTTTGTTCTGCCACTCCCTCTTTCCCTCCTTCCTTCTTCCCTCCTTCCTTCCTCTTCTCTCCTCCCTCCTTCCCTCCTTCCTTGTTCCTCCCCTCCCTCTTTCCCTACTTCCTTCCTTCCTCCTTCTCTCCTTCCCTCCCTCCCTCCTTCCTTTGTTCCTCCCTCCCTCTTTCTCTCCTTCGTTCTTCCCTCCTTCCTTCCTCCTTCTCTCCCTCCCTCCTTCCCTCTTTCCTTGTTCCTCCCTCCCCTCCACCTTTCCTTCCTCCCACCCCCCTCCCCCGGGGGAAATAACCTCCCTTTCCTTCGCTGCCCCCTTCCCTCCTTCCCAAGCAGAGGATCGTTCCTAATTCCCATCCCCCCCTTCCACTCTTTCAGGCCGACGTGGAGTGGGGAGGCTTGGCAGGTAAGAGACCCCCCCCGGCCCCCCCGGAGGACCAACCCTGACAGTCCTTGCATCCAACCTCGGAGGGCTAGGCAACTGACTTGGACTTACAACGGTGGCCGTGTCCTGGGGGGGGCAAGATGGAGGCCGGATTCAATCACTTGGTCTCTCTCATCTATCATTTCTCTCTCTCTCATCTATCATTTCTCTCTCTCTCTCTGATCTATCATTTCTCTCTCTCTCATCTATCATTTCTCTCTCTCTCTCATCTATTATTTCTCTCTCTCATCTCTCATTTCTCTCATTTCACCTTCCTATCATCTATCATTTCTCTCTCTCTCATCTATCATTTCTCTCTCTCTCTCTGATCTATCATTTCTCTCTCTCTCATCTATCATTTCTCTCTCTCTCTCTCATCTATTATTTCTCTCTCTCATCTCTCATTTCTCTCATTTCACCTTCCTATCATCTATCATTTATCTATCTATCTATCTATCTATCTATCTATCTATCTATCTATCTATCTATCTATCTATCATTTACCTACTAGAATCTATCATTGATCTCTCTTTCCCTATCATCTATCATTTCTTTCATTCTATCTATCTATCTATCTATCTATCTATCTATCTATCTATCTATCTATCTATCTCTCTCTCTCTCTCCATCTATCCATCTCTATCATTTATCTACCTACGTATCATCTGTCATTTCTCTCTCTCTCTCTCCATCTCTCTTTATCTACCTATCTATCCAGCCATAATTACCTATCCGATCATCCATCTCTCTATCTGTCCATCCATCCATCTATAGTTATGTATCCTATCCTCCATCTGTGTCTATCCCCCACCCATCCCCCTATCTCTATTTCTATTATCTCCCCCTCTGGTTATCTATCCATCTCTCTCTCTCTCTCTCATTTATCTACATACCTATCATTTATCATTTATCTCTCTCTCTCGTTCTACCTATCATGTATCATTTCTTTCTCTCTATGTATCTCTTATCATTTATCTACCTACGTATTTTCTGTCATTTATCTCTCTCTCTCTCTATCATTCTATCCCCATCTCTCTATCATTTATCTGCCTAGCTATCATCTATCATTTATCTCTCTCTCTCTCTCTATCCATCTATCTCCATCTCTATCATTTATCTACCTATCTATGTATCTCTCTCATCTATCTACCTATCTGTCATACCTCCTTCCCTCCCTATCATCTCTCTCCTCTCTCTCTCTCTCTCTCTCTCTCTCTCTCTCTCTCTCTATCTCTCTCTCTCTCTATCTCCATCTCTCTATCATTTACCTACCTATCATTTATCATTTATCTCTCTCTCCCTCTATCAATCTATGTCCATCTCTCTCTCATTTATCTACATACCTATCATTTATCATTTATCTCTCTCTCTCGTTCTACCTATCATGTATCATTTCTTTCTCTCTATGTATCTCTTATCATTTATCTACCTACGTATTTTCTGTCATTTATCTCTCTCTCTCTCTATCATTCTATCCCCATCTCTCTATCATTTATCTGCCTAGCTATCATCTATCATTTATCTCTCTCTCTCTCTCTCTCTCTCTCTCTCTCTCTCTCTCTCTCTCTCTCTCTCTCTCTCTCTCTCTATATATATATATATATATATATATATATATATATATATATATATATATATATATATATATGTTTTCTTAAGTTTTCGCAGGTATCCTATCATCCATCCATAATTACCTATCCAATCATCCATCTCTCTATCCGTCCGTCTATCCATCTATAGTTATGTATCCTATCCTCCATCTGTGTCTATACCCCACCCATCCCCCTATCTCTATTTCTATTATCTCCCTCTCTGGTTATCTATTCATCTCTCTCTCTCTCTCCTTCGCTTTTTCCATCCCCCCCACTTTCTCTGTCAACAACTGAATCCATGCCCTGAATTTCATTGAGCGGCGTAACTACACTCTGCCCGTAACACCGTCTCCCTGTCTCTTCCAACTCCCAGGGGACGATGCCGAACTCCGGCTCATCCTGGTCGGAAAGTCGGGTGGTGGGAAAAGCGCCACGGGCAACACCAACCTCGGATGGAAGGAGTCTGTCGTGTCAGCCAAGACCACCACCGTGAGGTGCCAGAGGGGGCAGGGAAGCTGGCAGGGCACGACGGTCTACGTGGTCGACACCCCCGCCATGTTTGACACTGACGACTACACGGAGAGGATGCGACGGGAGATTCTGGCTTGCGTCAACTTCTCCCAGCCCGGCCCCCATGCCCTGATCTTGGTCACCCAGTGGGACGCTTCACTGCCGAAGATGCCGTCGCCGCGAAGTTTGTCCGGGATATCTTTGGGCCCGAATCTGCCCATCACACCGTCGTCCTCTTCACCTGCGTGGAGGATCTGGGAGGGACCCCCCTGCAGGAGTACATCCACCACACCGACAACCGGAACCTGCAGGAATTGATCTGGCGGTGCAGGAACCGCTTCTGCGGTTTCAACAACAGGGCGGTGGGCCCCGAGCGGGCAAGGCAGGTCTCCGAGCTGATGGCGGTAGTAAGGAGAACCATCCTCAAGAACGGCGGGCGGTACTACGTCAACCGGCTGTATTTGGAGCGCAACCTGAGGGACACCATCGTCCAAGTTTTCCTGGCGGAGAACCGCAACGCTCGCAAAATGGCCGAAAAAGCTGGGTGGTCGGGAGAAAAGATTGTTGTCGCGGCAATCATCACTCTCTGTTTCATCACCGTATATGTTATAGTTAAACGATCTTAAATGCTACTTGCGATGATCCAGAAGGGGCGCAGCACCAAGAGACATATTTCAATTATTTGAACATTATAAGTGAAATTCTTCTGATCGAATCTAATATTAATCCAATATGTCGATATATATTCCCATATGCCTAATCATATCGCACATTATAACTTTGTTTAAATTCCTCTAATTGCTCTCTAAATACGTCAAATCTTTTTGTAGGTTGTTCTATTCTCTATACATTGAGAAGAACGTATTCCATACACCATGTAAATATATATTCAGGTTCTTCTTTTCTTTCGTTTTTAGTGTCAAACTCTTCATTTCTGCACCTTTCAATATTTCTTCCATTTTTTCCCCCCTCGGTATTTTATCACTCTTTCAATTGTGGGCAAATACACATGTATAATTCAGTAAATCTTTACCACATTGATTAATGAGATGTAAATGCAGAGATCTCTGTAATGGTAGCTTAATACTTTGGCGATGTCAGCAGAAGCTGACGAAAGGTTAATACGTACAATAAATGTAATTTTATGTTCTGGAGATTGCAGGATGTCTGTTTCTTCTTTTACATACATACACACATACACACACGTGTATGTATGTGTATACACACACACACACACAAATGTACATCAATTACATTTACATTTTGCATTGTCTTTGACTCCTGTTATCTAACCAAAGAGGCCATTTCTCCCAAACCGTCTAATATTATTCTTTTTTTCTTCCTTCTCCTGCAATTCCGTTGTAATTTTGTTAATTTCTGCATGATCCATAATTTTTTATTATTAATTTCTGCATGATCCATCTTTTTATTATTAACATATCATCTGTGGGACTCCTCTCTGATGTCCAGTTTTGAGCCTGACTTATTCTAGCCACTGTCAACATGTATATTATTATATAATTCAATGTCTTTCTTGTCATCACCTCTAATTATCCCCTAATAGGAAACATTTCAGGTTTAAGTTTTATTTTTTTTCCCCCTCCCCAGTTATTTCTTGCAGCTAAATCCTTATTTTTGTTCCCAACGTTTCATTGCTTTCAAGCACAACCACCACATATGAAATAAAGTGCCTGTTGTCTGGTTGATTGATAGATTGATTGATTGATTTAAATTAAAAAAACAAAAAAACTTTATTGAAATTCCAAATCTTAAAAAGTTTACAATTCAAAAGATTTAAAAAAAAAGAAAAATCACAACCCTTTCTATAATATTCTATAATTTCTATCATAAGAAGACATGTAAATATCTTTCAGCATCGTTTTCTGGACAGTGCAATAAAATACAATACATACAATTCATACTTGACTAATGAATAACTCATTAATCATGATGAATAATTAATAATAATGAATAATTCATACGATTCATAGTATTGGTAAGACTAATTCACAGGGATAACTAAGTGATTCAGGTATATAGGCCATTAGTTCAAAAGAGGAAAAAAAAAAGTCACATTAACACTATTACCTGTAGACATCAAGAAATGGCCAGGAAATGGAGATCTAGGGAAATATTTATATTTAATTTATAACATATATGTAATATATGATATCCTGAAAAATACATAATAATAATCTCCTCTAATAGCTATGGAATAGAGAGCATAGTACATAGACTATAATTATGTAGATTTATCTCTGATTTATGTGTGTGTGTGATTTGAATTATCGAACGAAAACAAAAATTAAGGCGGAGACAAAGCAAGGGTTTACACCTAGGCGGGGAAAACCAATAGCTACAAGTACCGAAGGGGCAAAAGCCTGGCTTGCAAACAATCCCCGAGAGATGGACCTCAGAGTCCTAGCGGGCTATCCTGTAAACACGAGTCAGTTGTTGGTGCGGCGTGTGAGGGGAGAAAATGAATAAATCCATTGTGTATTGTATAGCTGTGACTCAAATCTCAAAACTATCAGTTGATACATTTCTACTGCAAAGGGAGAATTTGAAACGTTGAACAATCACACGTTGTGCTCTGGGAAAATCTGGGAAAATACTACGTGTTAGGAAGCATCTAACTTCCTGATGTCCCATATTTGGTGATGAATTGTATACTGAAATTCAATAGGTAGATTGTAAACCAAGCCATCCTAGGATGGGGCGGTAGGTCAGGGTATAAAATAGAATGCAAACTTTGCTCTGGGTTCCTCCCACCTGCCAGGGCAGGAACCCGTTTCTGCAGAAATGCTACAATAAAGCTGTTTTCCTTGGATTAATATCGAATCTTTGGTGGTTTTTCAAGCCCCCACCTCACAGGCGGGAGCCGCAAAAAAACTTAACATGATGCTTGGTTGTCTACAGGACCTCCGAGGGGTCTTTCCGACGCTTTTCCATACGGGTTTCCTGCTTTGAGGAGGGGGTTGGACTAGAGGACCTCTGAGGTCCCTTTCCCACGCTTTCATTTGACGCTTTTCCATACGGGTTTCCTGCTTTGAGAAGGGGGTTGGACTAGATGAACTCTGAGGTCCCTAGGAAACTAGGCCCGTTTCATCCCTTCCGATATTTCTGGGCATAGTTTTTGGCCTTCAGAAACCCTTCTTCAGGCTTCTGTAGGCTTCGCAGGCCAAAAACTAGGCCTGTTTTGTCCCTTCCGGTATTTCTGGGCCTAGTTTTTGGCCTTCAGAAGCCCTTCCTCAGGCTTCTGTAGGCTTCGCAGGCTGAAAACTAGGCCCGTTTCGTCTCTTCTGGTATTTCTGGGCATAGTTTTTGGCCTTCAGAAGCCCTTCCTCAGGCTTCTGTAGGCTTCGCAGGCCGAAAACTAGGCCCGTTTTGTCTCTTCCGGTATTTCCTGGCCTAGTTTTTGGCCTTCAGAAACCCTTCCTCAAGCCTCTGGGAGGCCGAAAAAAGGCCTCAAACCATCCAAACCACAGCTGTGAGGCACACACAGGTGCAGTAAGGTAAGTTTGCCTGCAGCCTGCATGCGGGAACAAAGCGCGCTGTGTTGCCATCGGTTCGCCCTCATGGGTGTATTCTGTCCACCGTATTGCGCTTGTCTACTAAGTTAGTCGCTATGTGGAAGAGGGGACTCAGGTTGGTTTGGGCCTAGATCTGTTTCGGAAGGAACCCGTTGGTGGAACGCTGGGGATGTCCGGTTGGCAAAGTTGATGGAGTTGGTGGAAAGGGCAAAAAAAACCACAACCAGCAGTTTGGATTCCAGAAAAGGATACAAGGACTTTTGTTTCCACATGGAGAACTTCCGAACTTCCGGACTTGAGGTGGAAAAGAAGGAAACTCTGATTTGGGGTTTTCCTGAGTAGATTGGTAGAGCTTGGTAGAAATGGCTTGTTGGTATTTTTCTTTCTTCTGCCTTCCTTTCTCTTTCTTTCTTTCTTTCTTTCTCTTTCTTTCTATCTATCTATCTATCTATCTATCTATCTATCTATCTATCTATCTATCTATTTATCTATCTATATCATCTTCAACCTTCCTTTCTTTCCTTCTACTTTCCCTTTCTTTCTTGCTTTCCTTCTTTCTTTCTTCTACCTTCCTTTCTCTTTCTTTCTTTCTTTCTTTCTTTCTTTCCATCTATCTATCTATCTATCTATCTATCTATCTATCTATCTATCTATCTATCTATCTATCTATCTATCTATCAAATCATCTTCAACCTTCCTTTCTTTCCTTCTACTTTCCCTTTCTTTCTTGCTTTCCTTCTTTCTTTCTTTCTTCTACCTTCCTTCCTTTCTTTCCATCTTTCTTCTACCTTTCTCTTTCTTTCTTTCTTTTTTCTATCTATCTATCTATCTATCTATCTATCTATCTATCTATCTATCTATCTATCTTATAACTTTCTTTCTTTCTTTCTTTCTTTCTTTCTTTCTTTCTTTCCATCTATCTTTCTTCTACCTTCCTTCCTTCCTTTCTTTCCATCTTTCTTTCTTCTACCATCCTTTCTCTTTCTTTCTTTCTTTCTTTCTTTCTTTCTTTCTTTCTTTCTTTCTTTCTTTCTTTCTTTCTTTCTTTCTTCTTTCCATCTATCTATCTGTAACCATCTATCTTCTACCTTCCTTTTCTTTCCATCTTCTACCTTCTTTCTTTCTTTCTTTTATTTCTTCTTTCTAATTTTCCATCTATCTATCTATCTACCTATCTATCGATCTATCTATCTTCTACCTTCCTTCCTTTCCATCTTTCTTCTACCTTCCTTTTCCTTCCTTCCTTCCTTCCTTCCTTCCTTTCTTTCTTTCTTTCTTTCTTTCTTTCTTTCTTTCTTTCTTTCTTTCTTTCTTTTCTTTCATCTTTCCATCTATCTACCTATCGATCTATCTTCTACCCTCCTTCCTTTCCATCTTTCTTCTACCTTCCTTTTCCTTCCTTCCTTCCTTCCTTCCTTCCTTCCTTCCTTCCTTCCTTCCTTCCTTCCTATCTTTCTACGGAAGCTGTACCGCAGCTGCATCACTACCCGCTTCAAACCACTCCGACCCATACATGAAGTGAATGGATGCCCACCATGAAGATGCGGCACAACCACGAACGCGAAACCAAACAGCAGGATCACAGCTCACCGGCTCAAATCCCCCGGCAACTAAGACCAACCTGAGCACAACCAAGCCCCCACCTGAACAGAACACGCCTCCAGCCAATCAGAACACAGCCAACCCCCCAACCAATCAGAACACAGCCAAGCCCCCACCCAATCAAGTCACACTCCCACTAGCAGTTAAAAGGAAGAAGCAGCTGCAAGCTCACATCACTTTGAGAAGCACAGAGCCGAAGACACAAGCCTGAAGATGATGAATGAGACTTCATTGAAACGTCGCCTAGATACTTCCAATTTTACGCGGGAGAAAACCCGAATAACCAAAGATCCATATCTATATTGACATAGACATAGATATACAGATATACATATATAGATATACATACACATACATACATATATATATATTTCCCATATATATGCAGGTCTTGGCACGTTCGGGTCTTTTCCCTTACACGGGAAAAGACCTGAACATGTCAAGACCTGCATACCTGTATACATTTTTAGCTATAGAATATAAGTATAACTACATAAATATTATGAATGAAGTATGAATATTGATATAAATCTCCATTTTCTGGCAGTTTCTCAATTTCAACGGCTTCTCGTTGGTCCTGCCTATATACCAATAGGCCAATTTTATTTCCTCTTCTGACCTATATTTATCATGTTTTACTGTCTACCCACTGATACGAAATGTTCCCGATGGAGTCCTATTCTGAGTCTTCTTTGTCGTTTAATTTCATCGCGAGTCTATCCATCTCTGAACAGTCCAAGATTTTATGAATTATAACTTCATCCGACGGGATGTAGACAACTTCCAAGCCTGCGCGAATGTAATTCGTGCTGTCGTTATTATATGTATAATCAGGTATCGGATCTTTTTTTTGGGGGGGGCGGTATTTATCTTTAATGATTCCCAGGAGAAATAATTCTGGCTTCCACTCCAACCTACAATGTGTAGTTTCCTCTAACCATGTTTGTTATTTGAATCCAATATTTTTTTTAATTTCTGGGCATAGGCACCAGATGTAGAAGGTGACTTGTATTCTCTTACATTGACAACAATTCAGGTTTAGCTTAGGGTACACTTTTGCCAGCCTGGACGGCGCCAAATGCCCACAATTGGTAGCATTTATGTAAATTTTCTTTATATGTGACCGATTTTGTCAAGGAAAACTTTTTATGCCACCTTTTCCCCCAATCTTCTAATTCAATATTCAGTCCAACATTTTTAGCCCAGGGTAACATGAGTCCTTTAGCAATTTCCTCTTCTGTCGAAATATACTCTTCTCCTATATTCTCCTCTCAACTCTCCTTTTGTTGGAAATTAACTTGAGCAGCTGGAACAGTAAAATGGACACTAGGCCCGAACCCACCGCTCTGGATTAGTTCAAGAGACTGCTGATTCCTGGCCTCAGGTCATCTACGCTGCGATTGGTTGCTGCAAGGGTAAAGGGGGCGTTTCCCCTTTTTCCCGCCTTTTTTCTTCTCTTGTCTTCTGTCCTTACGGATCAATTTTTTACATCAGGATGTGCCCTGGGGACCTGACTAACTTGTCTCGTTTCTCTCCAGAGGATGACCAAGACCTCCGGGAATTATGACAACGAAGTCTTGAAAACACTACATGTCTCTGTTAGCTAACATCTTTCTTTCTTTCTTTCTTTCTTTCTTTCTTTTTCTTTCCTTTATTTCTCTTCTTTTCTTTCTCTTTCTTTCTTTCTTTCTTTCTTTTTCTTTTTCTTTTCTTTCTTTCTTTTTCTTTCCTTTTCTTTCTTTCTTTCTTTCTCTTTCTTTCTTTCTTCTTTCTTTTTCCTTCCTTACTTCTTTTCCTTCCTTCTTTCTCTCTCTCTCTCTCTTTCTTTCTTTCTTTTTCTTCTTTTTCTTTTCTTTTTCTTTCTTTCTTTCCTTGTCTTTCTTTTTCTTTCTTTCTCTTTCTTTCTCTTTCTTTCTCTTTCTTTTCTTTTCTTTCTTTCTTTCCTTCTTTCTTTCTTTCTTTCTTTCCTTTTCTTTATTTCTTTCCTTCTTTTTCTTTCCTTTCTTTCTCTTTCTTTCTTTCTTTCCTTCCTTCCTTCCTACTTTCTTTTTTTTCTTTCTTCTTCTCTTTCTTCCTTTCTTCCTTTCTCTTTCTTTCCTTTTCTTTCTTTCTTTTTCTTTCTTTCTTTCTTTCCTTCCTTCCTTCCTTCCTTCCTTCCTACTTTCTTTCTCTTTTTTCTTTCTTCTTCTCTTTCTTCCTTTCTTCCTTTCTCTTTCTTTCCTTTTCTATCCTTCCTTCCTTCCTTCCTTCCTTCCTTCCTTCCTTTCTTCCTTCTTTCTTTCCTTCCTACTTTCTTTCTCTTTTTCCTTTCTTCTTCTCTTTCTTCCTTTCTTTCTTTCTCTTTCTTCCTTTCTTTCTTTCTTTCTCTTTCTTTCTTTCTCTTTCCTTCCTTCCTTCTCTCTCTCTCTCTTTCTCTTTCTTTTTCTTTCTTTTTTTGCCGTGGGCTAATTGCCACCAGTGGGCAGCCACCTCGGCATACACACCCAGTTCCACTCCTGCGAGCCTCATTCGGGGAGCCCATGGCCCAACTTGCACCAGCTTCATCCTACACATCCATGGCCCCACTCGCACGAGCCCGGGCACCCGTGGCCACTTGCGCAAGCCTCGACGTGGGAACTTGCAGCCCCACCTGCACCGGGTTCATCGCAGGCCCACATGGCCCCACTCACATGAGCCTCATTGGGGGAGATTGTGGACGCACTCACACGAGCCTCATGTGTTTGCCGCCTCCCACAAAAACACCTCTTTCCCCTCTCCCTGCTCCGGACCGCCAACCCAGAAAGGTTAGAGATCCTTGCCCTGCCTCATACCCACCTCATATCTTGTCTCATCCCCTTATCCAACCTCATATCCTCCTTGTACCTTATCGTCTTTTTGTATCTCATATCCATCTCGAATCTTCTTTTATCTTAGCTTATCTGAATCTTATCATTTCCAAAGTGGTTTATGAAGGAAAAGCCGCCGCAAAGAGTGAGCCATGCAGGGTGTGCAGCTGTGATGTGGAAACAGGGTGCGAGCCCATGCGTACACGCTCGGTTACAGCGAGCGGCAGGCGGTTACCTACCCTGGTTGCGTGCGTGCTGGTCCCTCACACAGAACTATCCCATTCCCCCTCTCCACCAGTCCACAAAGTTAGTGAAGGGCGGTACGGTCCCACCTCCTGAAGAAAAAATGGAAGAATATCTTCAAAAAGGAGAACCTGCTTCTCTCACCGGCTTCCAGGAAAGGGTGACAAAGACCCCCGGCTGACACCCCCAAGTGATGCACCGACCGCCAGAACAGAAAACATCATTCCCAAATCTTTGGCAACGTGCTTTACTTCTCCATTAAAGAAAGGAAAATCCAAATGACAGAAGGGTCCTCAATTGACAACAGTTTAGGGACTGTTTCAAAATTACAATGGCACTGAAAAAAGTCACTTTGGACCATCGATCCTTGCAACCGTTGCAGCAGCCCCATGCTGACGTGATCAAAATTCAGCCACTGACTCGTATTTATGGCGGGCTCAGGAGATTTCCCCGATTTTGCGACCTTCCAATGAGCAAAGTCAACAGGGAAGCCCGATTCACTTCACAATGGTTTTGACCCTGACGGTGATAAGGTGAATGACAGTGACAGGAAAGGTCGTAAAACGGGGGATAAAGTGCCCGCTCACAAATGTTTTCCCCTAGCCACAGATATTTGGGGGCTCCACCGTGAATCGTAGCTTGAGAACTAGCTGTGCGTCGTTTTCGTGATCTGGAGATGAAACAAAGTCAGGACTCGAATGCTTAACAGAAATGCTGACGCCCTAGAGTGTTATTGATCCTTCCTTCTCTTTCTCCTTCTTTCTTCCCTCCCCCGTTTCCTTCTTTCTTTTTTCCTTCCTTCCCTGTCTTTCCCTCCCTCCCTCCCTTCCAACCTTTCTTGCTTTCCTTCCATCCTACATTCCTTCCTCCCATCCTGCCAGCCTCCCCCTCTTTCCTCCCTTTCCTTTCTTCTTCCCCTCTTTCCTTCGTTCCTCCCATCCTGCCAGCCTACCGCTCTTTCCTCCCTTCTTTCCTTCCTTCCTCCCATCCTGTGAGCCTCCCCCTCTTTCCTCCCTTCTTTTCTTCCTTCCTTCCTCTCCTTTCCTTCCTCCCATCCTGCCAGCCTCCCCCTCTTTCCTCCCTTCTTTCCTTCCTTCCTCCCATCCTGCCAGCCTCCCCCTCTTTCCTCCCTTCTTTCCTTCCTTCCTCCGATCCTGCCAGCCTCTCCCTCTTTACTCTCTTCTCTGCTTCCTTCCTTCCTCTCTTCTTTCCTTTCTCCCATCCTCCCTCTCTTTCCTCCCTTCTCTCTTCCTTCCTTCCTCTCTTCTTTCCTTCCTCCCATCCTGCCAGCCTCCCTCTCTTTCCTCCCTTCTCTCTTCTTTCCTCCCTTCTTTCCTCCCTTCCTCCCTTCTTTCCTTCCTTCCTCCCATCCTGCCAGCCTCCCTCTTTCCTCCCTTCTCTCCTTCCTTCCTCTCTTCTTTCCTTCCTCCCATCCTGCCAGCCTCCCTCTCTTTCTCCCTTCTTTTTTCCTTCCTCCCTTCTTTCCTTCCTTCCTCCCATCCTGCCAGCCTCCCCCTTTCCTCCCTTCTTTCCTTCCTTCCTTCCTCTCTTCTTTCCTTCCTCCCATCCTGCCAGCCTCCCCCTCTTTCCTCCCTTCTTTTCTTCCTCCCTTCCTCTCTTCTTTCCTTCCTCCCATCCTGCCAGGCTCCCTCTCTTTCCTCCCTTCTCTCTTCCTTCCTTCCCCTCTTCTTTCCTTCCTCCCATCCTGCCAGCCTCCCTCTCTTTCCTCCCTTCTTTCCTTCCTTCCCCTCTTCTTTCCTTCCTCCCATCCTACCAGCCTCCCCCTCTTTCCTCCCTTCTTTTCTTCCTCCCTTCCTCTCTTCTTTCCTTTCTCCCATCCTGCCAGGCTCCCTCTCTTTCCTCCCTTCTCTCTTCTTTCCTCCCTTCTTTCCTTCCTTCCTCCCATCCTGCCAGCCTCCCCCTCTTTCCTCCCTTCTTTCCTTCCTTCCTTCCTCTCATCTTGCCAGCCTCCCTCTCTTTCCTCCCTTTTCTCTTCCTTCCTTCCTCCCTTCTTTCCTTCCTCCCATCCTGCCAGCCTCCCTCTCTTTCCTCCCTTTCTCCCTTCTTTCCTTCGTTCCTCCCATCCTGTGAGCTTCCCTCTCTTTCCTCCCTTCTCTCTTTCCTCCCTCCTTTCCTTTGTTCCTCCCATCCTGCCAGCCTCCCTCTTTCCTCCCTTCTCTCTTCCTCCCTTCCTCTCTTCTTTCCTTCCTCCCATCCTGCCAGCCTCCCTCTCTTTCCTCCCCTCTCTCTTCCTTCCTTCCTCCCATCCTGCCAGCCTCTCCCTCTTTACTCTCTTCTCTCCTTCCTTCCTTCCTTTCTTTCCTTCCTCCCATCCTCTCTCTCTTTCCTCCCTTCTCTCCTTCCTTCCTTCCTTCCTCTCTCCTTTCCTTCCTCCCATCCTCCCCCTCTTTCCTCCCTTCTTTCCTTCCTTCCTCCCATCCTGCCAGCCTCTCCCTCTTTACTCTCTTCTTTCCTTCCTTCCTCCCATCCTGTGAGCCACCCCCTCTTTCCTCCCTTCTTTTCTTCCTTCCTTCCTCTCCTTTCCTTCCTCCCATCCTGCCAGCCTCCCCCTCTTTCCTCCCTTCTTTCCTTCCTTCCTCCCATCCTGCCAGCCTCCCCCTCTTTCCTCCCTTCTTTCCTTCCTTCCTCCCATCCTGCCAGCCTCTCCCTCTTTACTCTCTTCTCTCCTTCCTTCCTTCCTCTCTTCTTTCCTTTCTCCCATCCTCCCTCTCTTTCCTCCCTTCTCTCTTCCTTCCTTCCTCTCTTCTTTCCTTCCTCCCATCCTGCCAGCCTGCCTCTCTTTCCTCCCTTCTCTCTTCTTTCCTCCCTTCTTTCCTTCCTTCCTCCCTTCTTTCCTTCCTTCCACCCATCCTGCCAGCCTCCCCCTTTCCTCCCTTCTTTCCTTCCTTCCTTCCTCTCTTCTTTCCTTCCTCCCATCCTGCCAGCCTCCCCCTCTTTCCTCCCTTCTCTCTTCCTTCCTTCCTCTCTTCTTTCCTTCCTCCCATCCTGCCAGCCTCCCTCTCTTTCCTCCCTTCTTTCCTTCCTTCCCCTCTTCTTTCCTTCCTCCCATCCTACCATCCTCCCCCTCTTTCCTCCCTTCTTTTCTTCCTCCCTTCCTCTCTTCTTTCCTTCCTCCCATCCTGCCAGGCTCCCTCTCTTTCCTCCCTTCTCTCTTCTTTCCTCCCTTCTTTCCTTCCTTCCTCCCATCCTGCCAGCCTCCCCCTCTTTCCTCCCTTCTTTCCTTCCTTCCTCCCTCTCATCTTGCCAGCCTCCCTCTCTTTCCTCCCTTTTCTCTTCCTTCCTTCCTCCCTTCTTTCCTTCCTCCCATCCTGCCAGCCTCCCTCTCTTTCCTCCCTTTCTCCCTTCTTTCCTTCGTTCCTCCCATCCTGTGAGCCTCCCTCTCTTTCCTCCCTTCTCTCTTTCCTCTCTTCTTTCCTTTGTTCCTCCCATCCTGCCAGCCTCCCTCTCTTTCCTCCCTTCTCTCTTCCTTCCTTCCTCCCATCCTGCCAGCCTCTCCCTCTTTACTCTCTTCTCTCCTTCCTTCCTTCCTTCCTTTCTTTCCTTCCTCCCATCCTCTCTCTCTTTCCTCCCTTCTCTGCTTCCTTCCTTCCTCTCTCCTTTCCTTCCTCCCATCTTCCCATCCTCCCCCTCTTTGCTCCCTTCTTTCCTCCCTTCCTCCCATCCTGCCAGCCTCCCCCTCTTTCCTCCCTTCTTTCCTTCCTTCTTTCCTCTCTTCTTTCCTTCCTCCCATCCTCCCATCCTCCCCCTCTTTCCTCCCTTCTTTCCTTCCTTCCTTCCTCTCTCCTTTCCTTCCTCCCATCCTCCCATCCTCCCCCTCTTTCCTCCCTTCTTTCCTTCCTTCCTCCCATCCTGCCAGCCTCCCCCTCTTTCCTCCCTTCTCTCCTTCCTTCCTTCTTCTCTCCTTTCCTTCCTCCCATCCTCCCCCTCTTTCCTCCCTTCTTTCCTTCCTTCCTCCCATCCTGCCAGCCTCCCCCTCTTTCCTCCCTTCTTTCCTTCCTTCCTTCCTCTCTTCTTTCCTTCCTCCCATCCTGCCAGCCTCCCCCTCTTTCCTCCCTTCTCTCTTCCTTCCTTCCTCTCTTCTTTCCTTCCTCCCATCCTCCCATCCTCCCCCTCTTTCCTCCCTTCTTTCCTTCCTTCCTCCCATCCTGCCAGCCTCCCTCTCTTTCCTCCCTTCTTTCCTTCCTTCCTCTCTTCTTTCCTTCCTCCCATCCTACCAGCCTCCCCCTCTTTCCTCCCTTCTTTCCTTCCTTCCTTCCTCTCTTTTTTCCTTCCTCCCATCCTCCCATCCTGCCAGCCTCCCCCTCTTTCCTCCCTTCTCTCTTCCTTCCTTCCTCTCTTCTTTCCTTCCTCCCATTCTGCCAGCCTCCCTCTCTTTCCTCCCTTCTTTCCTTCCTTCCTCTCTTCTTTCCTTCCTCCCATCCTACCAGCCTCCCCCTCTTTCCTCCCTTCTTTCCTTCCTTCCTTCCTCTCTTTTTTCCTTCCTCCCATCCTGCCAGCCTCCCCCTCTTTCCTCCCTTCTCTCTTCCTTCCTTCCTCTCTTCTTTCCTTCCTCCCATTCTGCCAGCCTCCCTCTCTTCCCTCCCTTCTTTCCTTCCTTCCTCTCTTCTTTCCTTCCTCCCATCCTACCAGCCTCCCCCCTCTTTCCTCCCTTCTTTTCTTCCTCCCTCCCTCTCTTCTTTCCTTCCTCCCATCCTGCCAGCCTCCCCATCTTTCCTCCCTTCTTTCCTTCCTTCCTTCCTCCCTTCTTTCCTTCCTTCCTCCCTTCTTTCCTTCCTTCCTCCCTCTCATCCTGCCAGCCTCCCTCTCTTTCCTTCCTTTTCTCTTCCTTCCTTCCTCCCTTCTTTCCTTCGTTCCTCCCATCCTGTGAGCCTCCCTCTCTTTCCTCCCTTCTCTCTTCTTTCCTCCCTTCTTTCCTTCGTTCCATCCTGCCAGCCTCCCTCTTTCCTCCCTCCTCTCTTCCTTCCTTCCTCTCTTCTTTCCTTCCTCCCATCCTGCCAGCCTCCCTCTCTTTCCTCCCTTCTCTCTTCCTTCCTTCCTCCCATCCTGCCAGCCTCTCCGTCTTTACTCTCCTCACGCTTTTCCCCGTGCCGGTTTTGCCCACCAGGACGATCCGCCTTTCGGGCCCTACAAACTCAAAGCGGGAAGGAGAGAGAAGAAGGGGGACCGGTCAGGAGCACTGGAGATGACCGGGTCAAAGGCGTCATCAGTTAAGAATCCCTGTGTGCTCACAAGTGACCTCAATCCAGCCCACCTTGACTGACTTTCTTATCTCCCATTCATTTCCCCCCTGACCGTTAGTAGGTCAGATTCTTGTAGGGAGCTGAAGCTTTCAATCAATCTTGATACTCATTTGAACTGACTAAATCTCCTGATTTTCATGCCACTTTCTCTCTCTCTCTCTCTCTCTCTCTCTCTCTATCTATATCTATCTCTAACTCTCCATCTATCTTTCCATCTATTTATCTTTATCATCTCTCTCTCTCCATCTATCTTTCTATCTGTATATCCCCATCTATTTATCTATTCATCTGTCTATCCATTTTTTTCTCCCCATCTATCTCTTCATCTTTATCTATCTATGTGTCTGTCTATCTGTCTATCTGTCTTTTTATCTCCATCTATAGCTATCTCTCCATATCTCTCTCCCATTCTCTTCATCTATCTCTCCAATTATATCAACATGTCTTCATCTGTATCTATATCTAACTATCTATATCTATCTATCTATATCTATCTATCTATCATCTCTATTATGTATATCTATCTCTCTATCTTTCCAACTATTTATCTTTATATATCAACACCTCTCCATCTATATCTATGTATCTATCTATCTGTCTATCTATCATCAATATCTATTATGCATATCTATCTCTCCATCTATCTCTATCTCTCCATCTATCTTTCCATCTATTTATCTTTATCATCTCTCTCTCCAACTATATCTATCTATATATCCCCATCTATTTATCTATCCATCTCTCCTTCTCTCCATCTATATCTATCTATCTCCATCTCTTTCTCTCCATCTATAGCTATCTCTCCATCTTTCTCCCCTTCTCTCCATCTCTCTCCAATTATATCAACATCGCTCCATTAACATCTATCTATCTATCTATCTCTCTATCTCTCTATCTCTCTATCTCTCTATCTCTCTATCTCTCTATTTATCTATCATCTCTATTATGTATATCTATCTCTCCATCTATCTCTGTCTCTCCGTCTATCATTCCATCTTTACTATTTCTCTCTCCATCTATCTTTCTATCTATATATCCCCATCTATTTATCTATTCATCTATCTATTTCTCCTTCTCTCCATCTATCTCTTCATCTATATTTATCTATCTATCTATGTATCTGTCTGTCTGTCTCT
This sequence comes from Hydrophis major, assembly GCA_033807585.1. Lineage (NCBI taxonomy): Eukaryota > Metazoa > Chordata > Lepidosauria > Squamata > Elapidae > Hydrophis > Hydrophis major. Next base: position 99,247 of record JAUCBL010000226.1, read on the forward strand.
GTTTATCCATCTATCTATCTATCTATCTATCTATCTATCTATCTATCTATCTATCTATCTATCATCTCTATTATGCATATCTATCTCTCCCTCTATCTTTCCATCTATTTATCTTTATCATCTCTCTCTCTCCATCTTTCTATCTATATATCCCCATCTATTTATCTACTCATCTGTACATCCATTTCTTTTTCTCCATCTATCTCTCCATCTATCTCTATCTGTCTGTCTATCTGTCAGTCAGTCAGTCAGTCAGTCTATCTATCTATCTATCTCTATTATGTATATCTATCACTCTATCTTTCCATCTATTTATCTTTTATCATCCATCTATGTCTATCAGTCTATATATCCTCATCTATTTATCTATCCATCTTTCTACCCAGCTCTTTCTCTCCATCTCTATCATCTATCTATCTATCTATCTATCTATCTATCTATCTATCTATCTATCTATCTATCATCTATCTATCTATCTATCTATCTATCTCTCCATCTATCTCTATCTCTCATCTATCTTTCCATCTATTTAACTTTACTATTTCTCTCTCCAATCTTTCTATCTATATATTCCCATCTATTTATCTATTCATCTGTCTATCCATTTCTTTCTCTCCATCTCTTCATCTATATCTATCTATCTGTCTGTCTGTGACTGTCTGTCTATCTATCTATCTATCTATCTATCTATCTCCATCTATAACTATCTCTCCATATCTCTCTCCTCTTCTCTCCATCTATCTCTCCAATTATATCAACATCTCTTCATCTATCTATCTCTCTATCTATCTATCTATCTTTCTATCTATCTATTTATCTATCTATCATCTCTATTATGTATATCTATCTCTCCATCTCTTTATCTCTCCATCAAACATTCCATCTCTCTCTCTCTCTCTCTCTCTCTCTCTCTCTCTCTCTCTCTATCTATCAATCTATCTATCATCTCTATTATGTATATCTATCTCTCCATCTTTATCTCTCCATCAAACATTCCATCTCTCTCTCTCTCTCTATCATGTAGATCTATCTCTCCATCTCTCTATCTCTCCATCTATCTTTCCATCTATTTATCTTTACTATTTCTCTCTCCATCTATCTTTCTATATATATGTTCCCATCTATTTATCTATCCATCTGTCTATCCATCTTTCTCTCCATTTCCATCTCTATCTATCTATCTATCTATCTATCTATCTATCTATCTATCTATCTATCTCTATCTATCTATCTATCTATCTATCCATCCATCCATCCATCCATCTATCTATCTATCTATCTATCTATCTATCTATCTATCTATCTATCTATCTATCTATATCTGTCTATCTATATATCCATGGATCTATCTAATGTATCTATCTATCTATCTATCTATCTATCTATCTATCTATCTATCTATCTATCTATCATCTCTATGTATTATGTATATCTATATCTCCATCTATGATTATCATACCATCTATCTTTCCATCTATTTATCTTTACCATCTCTCTCTCCATCTCTATCTATCCATCTATCTATCTATCTATCTATCTATCTATCTATCTATCTATCTATTATGTATATCTATCTCTCCATCTCTTTATCTCTCCATCAAACATTCCATCTCTCTTTCTCTCTCTCTATCATGTAGATCTATCTCTCCATCTCTCTATCTCTCCATCAATTTTTCCATCTATTTATCTTTATCATCTCTCTCTCTCCATCTCTATCTATCCATCTGTCTGTCTGTCTATCTATCTATCTATCTATCTATCTATCTATCTATCTATCTATCTATCTCTCCATCTCTTTATCTCTCCATCAAACATTTCATCTCTCTCTCTCTCTCTCTCTATCATGTAGATCTATCTCTCCATCTCTCTATCTCTCCATCAATTTTTCCATCTATTTATCTTTATCATCTCTCTCTCTCCATCTCTCTCTCCATCTCTATCTATCCATCTGTCTGTCTGTCTATCTATCTATCTATCTATCTATCTATCTATCTATCTATCTATCTATCTATCTATCTATCTCTTTCTATCTATCTTTCTCTCTCTCTCTCTCTCTCTCTATGTATATTTCTATCTATATATCTTTCTCTCTCTCTCTCTCTCTCTCTCTTTCTATCTATCTATCTATCTATCTATCTATCTATCTATCTATCTATCTATCTATCTATCTATCTATCTATCTATCTATCTCTTTCTATCTATCTATCTATCTATCTATCTATCATCTCTATTATGTATATCTATCTCAACGGAGGGAGGGGGAGGAGACTCCCAGCATCCCAGCTCCTTCCCCCCATTTGGCTACTTTCTCTTTCTCTTCCTCTCCCTCTCTCTCTCACTTACTCTCTCTCCCCTTCTTCCTCTCTCTCTCCCTCACACTGTCCCTTTCTCTCTCTTTCTCTCTCCCTCACACTCTCTTTTTCACTCCCTTTCTCTCTCTTACTCTCGGTTTCTCTCCCTCACACTCTTTCTCTCCCTTTCTCTCTCTTCCCCTTCCCCTCCCTCACTCTTTCTCTCTCTTGCTGTCTCCCTCACACTTTCTTTCTCTCCCTTTCTCTTTCTCTCCCTCACACTTTCTTTCTCTCACACTTTCTCTCCTTTTCTCTCTTTCTGTTCCCCTTCCTCTCTCACTCTTTCTTTCTCTCTCTCACTTTCTTTCCCCCCTTTCTTTCTTTCTCCCTGACCCTCTTTCTCTTTATCTCCATCACTTTGTCTCCCTTTCCCTCTCACTCCCTTTCTCTTTCTCTCTTACACACTTTCTCTCTCTCCTCCCTTTGTCTCTTTCATTCTTTTCATTCATTCTCCCTCACACTCTTTCTCTCCCTCAGTTTCTTTCTCTCCCTTACTCTTTCTCTCCCCCTTTGTCTCTTTCACTCTTTCTCTCCCTCACACACTTTCTCTTTCTCTCCCTTACACTCTTTCTGTCCCCCTTTCTGTCCCTCTCTCCCCCTTTCTCTTATTGTCTCCCTCACTCTTTCTCTCCCTCCCTTTCCCTCACACTCTTTCTCTCACTCTCTCTTTCTCTCACCCTCTCTTTCTCTCTTTCTGTTTCTCTCTTTCTGTCCTCTTCTTGCTCTCTTTCTCTTTCTCTCCCTCACACACTTTCTCTCCCTCACTCTGCCTCTCTCCCGCACTTTCTCTTTCCCCCTCTTTCTTCCTCACACCCTTTCTCTCTCCCTCACTCTTTCTCTTTCTTCTTCTCTCTCTCTCCCTCACTTTCTCTCTTCTCTCCCTCACTCTTTCTCTCTCTCTGCTCCTATCTTTCACTCTCTCCCTCACTCTTTCTCTCCCTCACACACTTTCTCTTTCTCTCCCTCACACATTCTTTCTCTCCCTCACACTCTTTCTCTCCCTCACTTTCCCTCCCTTTCTCTCCCTCACACTTTCTCTTTCTCTCCCTCACTTTCTCTTTCTCTCCCTCACACATTCTCTTTCTCTCCCTCACTTTCTCTTTCTCTCCCTCACACTTTCTTTCTCTCCCTCACACTTTCTCTCCCTTTCTCTCCCTCACACTTTCTCTTTCGCTCCCTCACACTTTCTTTCTCTCCCTCACACTTTCTCTCCTTCTCTCCCTCACACTTTCTTTCTCTCCCTCACTTTCTCTTTCTCTCCCTCACTTTCTTTCTCTCCCTCACTTTCTCTTTCTCTCCCTCACACACTTTCTCTCTTTCGCTCCCTCACATTCTTTCTCTCCCTCACACACTTTCTCTTTCTCTCTCACTTTCTCTCTCTGTCTCTCCTTTACACACTTTCTCCCCCCCCTTTGTCTCTTTCACTCTTTCTCTCCCTCACACTTTCTCTTTTTCTCCCTCATACACTTTCTTTCTCTCCCTCACACTTTCTCTTTCTCTCCGTCATACTTTCTTTTTCTCTCCCTCACTTTCTTTCTCTCCCTCACTCTTTTTCTCTCCCACACTTTCTCTCCCTCACACACTTTCTCTCCTTTACACACTCTCTCTCCCCTCCCTTTGCCTTTCACTCTTCCTCTCCCTCACACTTTCTCCCTCTTTCTCTCCCTCACACTTTCTCTCCCCTTTTCTCCCTTTCTCCTCCTCTCTCTATCCCTTTCTCTCCCTCCCTTTCTCTCCCTCCCTTTCTCTTTCTCTCCTTTACACTTTTTCTCTCTCTTCCTTTTGTCTCTTTCACTTTCTCTCCCTCACACACTTTCTCTCTTTCTCTCCCTTTCTCTCCATCTCCCCCCTCTCCCTCACTCTTTCTTTCCTTCACACTTTTTCTTTCTCTCCTTTACACACTCCCTTTGTCTTTCTCACTCTTTTGTCTCCCTCACACTCTTTCTCTGTCTCTTTTACACACTTTCTCTCTCTCCCCTTTGTCTCTGTTAAGCCTGGGTTCCCCAACCAGGGTTAGGGAGACAAGCTAAACAGAATGTGCAGCGTTAGTCAGATAGGCACACAGATAAATGAGTGAGCTAAGCTTGTATGTTTATTAACATACAGTAAAAATAACAGATACGCTTGTGCTATCAAAAATATAGTTTATTCCATTATGAGTTCATAGCATAGTCAAAATAACAGTCCAATAGTCATGTATCATTTAGTCAGTCCATTCAGGGATATTCAGTTAGCAAAGTCCGTTTAGAATATCCTATGTCAGTTCACTTACAAGTCAGTCCTTTGTTTTCTCTCCCCTTCGAGCAATGCAGTCTTGAGTCCAAGCAGTAATCAGGAATCATCAGAGAGATAGCAAGCTGCAGCCTTGCTTCTTTTAAAGTGCTTTCACAACCACTCCCTTAATTACTATCCCACAGTTAAAGTTGCAGGACACTTTAACATACAAACTATGATTACATATTATTATTTACCTAAACCAGTTAGGGTAAAACAATGTTATCCCTAACAGTCTCTTTCACTCTTTCTCTCCCTGACACTCTTTCTCTCTCTCCCCTTTCTCTCTCTCCCTCCCTCCCTCCCCCTCTCTCCCTCCCACTTCTGAGAAGACCCCTCCCCAAACACGAGGTGGGTCAGAATCCCTACCCAAAAGAGGCTTGGGAGGCCGTGGGTGGGTGGGGGGATTGTCGGACTAGAGGACCTCCGAGGACCCCCTTCCAACTCTTCTGTCATCCCGCTCCCTGCCTGGGTTTCCTTCGAGGAAAGGGAGCCAAGGGAGGCCAAGATCAGAAAAAGAAGAGAAGGAAGGACAAGAGAGACGCAAGGGGACCTCAGAGGTCATCTAATCCAACCCCCACCCACCCCCGTGCTAAAACAGTCTTCCCCTCCCTTTTGTGGACCGTCACGGCTTCCATCGAACAAAGCTCCGGGTTTGGTTTGATGGCCATAGGGCGTAAACCCGTCCAGCTTGGTCCCCTTTTCCCAGCTACTCCCAGGAATAAAACAAAACTTTACTACTACGCCAGCCACTTCCAGCCTGGCCTCTCTGCGCCTGCGCGAACTGGAAGCGGCGTGGGGGGGGGAGGGAAAGCGAAAGCATTTCGGGGCGGCTGCTTGGAGGGGAAATCACGTGACTGGAGGGAAAGTGGCCATTTCCCCCCCCCCTTTTTTCTTTCTTTGTCTTTTCCTGCGAGGGAAGCCTGGCCCTCCGCCCCTTTTGCCCCGAGGTCATCTAGTCTGACCCCCCCTCTGCTCTGACAGAATAATAATTGGAAGGATCTCAGAGGTCAAATAGTCCGAGCCCTTGCCCGAGCAGGAGAACCTGACAGAATAATAGTGGGAAGGGTCCTTTGGAGGTCATCTAGTCTGATCCCCTGCCCAAGCCAGAGATTCTTTCAGAATAACAAGAGTTGGAAGGGACCTCGGAGGTCATCTAATCCGACCCCTCCTTAAACAAAAGACCGTTACACAGTTAGAAAGCTGGATGGGATCCAGGAAGGTCTTGTAGTCTAACCCCGTCCTCAACAGCGGGAGACCCTTACAGAGAATTAGACAGTTGGAAGGGACCTGGGAAGTCATCTAGTCCGACCCCCTGCCCGAGCAGAAAACCCTGACAGAATAATAATGGGAAGGGACCTCGGAAGTCCTCTAGTCGGACCTTCCCAGATTTTCCCCTTCCCCCTCCTCGGAGAACTCAGCCACCCCGCCTCCGACTGGTGGGAAGGGGGAGGAAGGGAGGGGAGGGAAGAGGGAGGGCCGGGCAGCCAGGGCCATTTCCCCGTCGCGACTTTCCCGACAACGCAGTCCCGAAAAGCTTTTTCGCTTCGTCGTTTGGCCCGAGTTAGACTCGGGTTAAAGGCGGGTCGGGGGTTGTGGGGAGGGGAGGGGGGTCTCAGCCGGCCTGGGGAGGGGGGGAGATGGAGGGAGAGGCCGCGGGGTGAGGGGGGGGTGGGGAAGGAAAGGAGCCGATCGGGCGGAAATTTATTCTGCCTTCTTTCTTTCTTTCTATCTTTACATCTATCTATCTTCTCCTTCCTTTTTTATTTCTAGCTTCCTTTCTCTTTCTCTTTCTCTTTCTTTCTTTCCATCTATCTATCTATCTATCTATCTATCTATCTATCTATCTATCTATCTATCTATCTATCTATCTATCTATCTATCTATCTATCTTCTACCTTCCTTTTTCTTTCTTTCTTTCTTTCATTCATTCTTTTTTCTTTCCATATATCTATATCTATATCTATATCTATCTATCTGTCTTTCTTCTACCTTCTTTTCTTTCTTTTCATCTTTGTTCTACCTTCCTTCCTTCCTTTCTTTCTTTCCTTTCTTTCTTTCTATCTTTACATCTATCTTCTACCTTCCTTTCTTTCCTTCTTCTGCCTTCCTTTTTCTTTCTTTCTTTCTTTCTTTCTTTCTTTCTTTCTTTCTTTCTTTCTTTCTTTCTTTCCATCTATCTATCTTTCTATCTATCTATCTATTTATCTATTTATCTATCTATCTTCTACCTTCCTTTTTTTCTTCTTCTACCTTGCTTTCTCTTTCTTTCTTTCCATCTTTCTTCTACCTTCTTTCTTTCTTTCTTTCTTTCTTTCTTTCTTTCTTCTTTCTTTCTTTCTTTCTTTCTTTCTTTCTTTCTTCTTTCTTTTTCTTTTGTTCTTCTACCTTCCTTACTGTTTCTTTCCTTCCTTTACTCTCTTCTATCTCCCTTTCTCTTTCTTTCTAACTTGTATCTTTCTTTTACCTTTCTTTTCCTTCCTTCTTTCTCCCTTTGTTTTTCTTTTTCTTTCTGTTTCTATCTTTCTTCTACCTTTCTTTTTCTTTCTTTCTTCCATTCTTCCTTTCCTTCTACCTTCCTTCCTTTCTTTCCTTCTTTCTGTCTTTGTTATACCTTCTTCCCTTTCATTCATTCTTTCTTTTATCTACCTTAATTCCTTCCTTCCTTCCTTCCTTCCTTCTCTCTCTTCCTTCCTTCCTCCCCTCCCTCCTCCCTCCCTTATTTCCTTCCCTCTTTCTTTCCTCCCTTCCTATCTCCTCCCTCCCTTCCTCTTCCTCCCCTCCCTCCTTCCTCCCTTCTTTCCTCCCCCTTTTTTCTCCCTGGCTGTTTGGGAAGAGAAACTTCCGGGCTGATTCCAGAGTTTTGCTTTTTCCACAGAAACTTCTAGATTGGCGCTCTGAAATTTTTCCGGAAATGTCTGAAAATATCCAAGGTAATTTTTGGGGGTGGGTGGGTGGGTGGGGGTTGGGTATCAGCTGGGGTCCTGGATGAGGTGGGGAGGATGGGCTTTGGTGGCCTCAGACTGGGGAAGTCAGGCGATTCGGGCTCCTGGAAGTCCTCGGCTTTCCGACTGGCCCAACGTTTCGGTTGTTAAGTGAGACATTGAAGAGAGTTTTGCCCCACATTATAATTTTTCTCCCCGCCGTTGTTAAGTGAAGCTCGGGGCTACCCGAGAGGGGAAGAGTCCAGCTAGACCTTGACTTACGACCACAATGGGAGTCCAAATTTTTGCGGTTGTTAAATGAGACATTAAAGAGAGTTTTGCCCCATGTTACCATTTTTCTCACCACCATTGCTAAGTGAAACTCAGGGCTTTCCCCAGAGGGGAAGAGTCCAGGTATCCTCGATTTACAACCCAAATGGAGTCCAAAATTTTTCAGTCGTTAAATGAGACATTTGTGGAAGGGAGTTCCCCCCCCCGGTCGTTAAGCCAATCAGGCTTCCCCATTGAAATTTGTGTCGGTCTCACACACACGGACAGACGGACCGATGGACGATGGCTGCCACCGTTGCAAATATGAAGCGGTAGCCAAGCATCTAAATTTTGATCGGGTGATGAGGGGGAATGCGTCAACGGTCGTGAGTGTGAAGAAACGGTCGTAAGTCCTTTTTGCCATCGTAACTTTGGACAGTCGAGGAAGGAAGGGTGGTGAAGTCGAGGACTGCAAGCTTCAGCTCCCTACAACAATCTGACCTACTAACAGTCAGGGGCAAATGAGCGGGAGATAAGAAAGTCAGTCAAGGTGGGCTGGATTGAGGTCGCTTGTAAGCACATAGGGATTCTTAACTGATGATGCCTTTGACCCTGGTCATCTCCAGTGTTCCTGACCGGTCCTCCTTCTTCTCTCTCCTCTTCCCACTTTGGGTTTGTAGGGCCTGAACGGCGGATCGTCCTGGTGGGCAAAACCGGCAACGGGAAAAGCGCGGTGGCCAACACCATCCTGGGAAGCCCGGTCTTCAAATCCGAGATATCGTCCAAGTCCGTCACCAAGACTTGCCAACGGGAGGAGGCCGTGCTGAACGGCCGGAAAGTGATGGTGGTGGACACGCCGGGCTTCTTCGACACGGCTCATTCTGAGCCGAAAACCTCGAATGAAGTGAAGAAGTGTGTCAAGTTTTGCACCCCGGGCCCCCACGTCATCCTGCAAGTGATCCGCCCAGCCTGCTTCACCCAGGAGGAGAAAAATGTGGCGCGCTTGATCCAGGAGATCTTCAGCTTGAAGGCCAAGGATTACATGATCATCCTCTTCACCCGCAAGGAGGACCTGGAGGGAAAAACCCTGGAGAAGTTCATCGAGGAAGGCCATGAGGACCTGAAGAAGCAGGTGGACCAGTGCGGCAACCGCTTCCTGGCGTTTAACAACAAGGCTGAAGGCGTGGAGCGTGAAACTCAGGTGGGCGAGCTGATGGCCATGATTGACGCGCTGGTGGAGAAGAACCGTGCCGCGCCGTGCTACACGGAGGAGATGATGAAGGCTGACAAGGAGCAATTTGCCAAAAAGGATACACAGGATACACAGTCTATCCTGTCCTGGCTGTGTCCTTTGCTTTGAGGGGGACGGAGGTGAAATGCTTGGGGCCAGCTTCCAGGCGTCGCAACAGCAACTCCACGGATCATCTTTTGCTCGGCTCGTCCCGCTTCAGCTTTCCGTTTCCCCCTCTGGAACTCCCCCCCAGGAGAGTTTCATGGCGTCGTTTCCCTGAGCTGATTCCGTCTCCCGAGAAGCTGCTTTCTCCACGGGGTTGAGAGGGGTCCCTCCTTCCTCCCTTCCTTTCCTCATTGCTTCATTCCTCCTTCCTTTCTTCTTTCCTCCCTCTTTTCCTTCCTTCCACCTTTCCTTCCTTCTCCCTTCCTCCCTCCCCATCTCCTTCTTTCCTTTTCCCTTCCTCCCTCCTTCCTTATTTCTTCCCCTCCTTCTTTCTTCCCTCCCTCCCCAACTCCTTCCTCCTTCCTTCCTTCCTCCATTATTTCTCTCCCCTTCTCTCCGCCCTCTCCCCATCTTGTCGCTTTCCTTCCTCCCTCCTTTCCTTCCCACCCCACTTCCTCCCTCCCTCCCTCCATTCCTTTCCTCCCTCCCCATCCTCCTTTCTTTCCTTCCTTCTTTCCTCCCTCTCTCCTCGTCTCCTCCCTCTTCCCTTCCTTCTTCCTCCTTCCCTCTCTCCTTCTTTCCTCCCTCTCCATCTCCTCTCTTTCCTCCTTCTTCCTCCTTCCCTCCCTCTCCCTCCCCATCTCCTTCCTCCTTTCTCTCCTTCCTTCTTTCCTCCCTCTCTCCCCGCCTCTTCCCTTCCTCCCTTCCTCCTTCCTCCTTCCCTCTCTCCTTCTTCCCTCCCTCCCCATCTCCTCCCTTTCCATCCTCCCTCCCTTCCTTCTTCCTCCTCCCCTCCCTCTCCCTCCCCGTCTCCTTCCTCCTTTGTTTCCTTCCTTCTTTCCTCCCTCTCTCCCCGTCTCCTCCCTCTTCCCTTCCTCCCTTCCTTCTTCCTCCTTCCCTCTCTCCTTCTTTCCTCCCTCTCTCCCCGTCTCGTCCCTCTTCCCTTCCTTCCTTCCTCCCTTCCTTCTTCCTCCATCCCTCTCTCCTTCTTTCCTCCCTCTCTCCCCATCTCCTCTCTTTCCTCCTTCTTCCTCCTTCCCTCTCTCCTTCCCTCCCTCCCCATCTCCTCCCTTTCCATCCTTCCTCCCTTCCTTCTTCCTCCTCCCCTCCCTCTCCCTCCCCGTCTCCTTCCTCCTTTCTTTCCTTCCTTCTTTCCTCCCTCTCTCCCCCGTCTCCTCCCTCTCCCCTTCCTTCCTTCCTTCCTTCTTCCTCCTTCCCTCTCTCCCCCCCCTCGCTCTCTTCCTGTCCCCCCCAATATCAACTGGCCCTACACAGCCTATTTCTCTCCCCAGCCTGGACCCGTGTCTTTGCGGCTTCCCCATTCGTCAATTCTTTGAGGTGCATTGGGCCAGGACGCCTCCCCAGCCCAAGAGATAGTAGAAGCCCATTTTTATGGATTGGGATAATATTAGCCGAATCCTCCCTTTGGCTCCCGCGGGCACCGAGGAGCATCAAGGCCGGGAAGCCTTGAGGCTCTTTCTTACCCTTTCCCTGTTTTCATGGGGCGAATTCATGTTTTCTTAACAGCCGCGGCCCCCGATTTTCTGCAAAAGTTTTCCTTTTGTTTATGTACACAATAAATCTTCTTGCTCATCCAAAAGGTTGTGTGTGTGTGTGTGTGTGTGTGTGTGTTTTGTGGTGGCGGAACACACTTGCACTTCGCAAAAATTCAGCAGCACGTGCCTATACACCTTTATTATTATTAAATGGCAATAAAAATCATAACATTAATATAAATAAAATAAAATTCATCATATTTACATTTAACATAATGTGCCATTCTAATAATAGTTCATCAAATTGCTTTTATTAAGGTGTGATCTCTTATTATCTTAGGCTATACTGCACTACTAGCTTGATACCCGTGCTTTGCTACAAAACTATGTGAGGATTTTTGTTTGGGCCGGGGGGGGTTGGACTGGATGACCTCCAAGATACCTTCCAACTCTTCTTATACTGTCATTCCGTAAAAAGTCTCCGACTCTGTCCTTCGGTAATCGGGCTGTGACCGTCCAAAATGCGAGTCGGTTTGCGAGCATCTGAATTTTGATCCCGAGGCCATGGGGGCTGCCGCGACAGTCCCAAGCATGAAACGCACATCCCGTAAGTCCCTTTTTTTCCAGTGCTGTTGTCATGGGGAATGGTCACTAAATTCACCTCTTGTTATGTCGAGGACTATCTCCGTTGTTAAGTCGAGGACTATCTCCGTTGAAAGCGGAGCTCTTCAGGGCCAATGTCTCAGGGACTGAGGCAGGAATGGGGGAATGGGAGTGGGGGCTGGGCTTGCAGAATGATGGACACAGTGGTGGTATGCTACTGGTTTGGACCGGTTGTAAAAAAAAAAAAAAGTGGTGGGAAAAGCTGCGCAACGGCATTCGGCAAAGCACGCCCACCAAGCCATACCCACCGAACCATTTGAATCCCACCACCGGACGGGGACACAGGTCCGCAGGTGTGTGAGAGAGCGGCAATCAAGACTGTGTAGAAATGGGCAACAACCACACCAAGGACAAAAGAGGAGCTTGGAGGTCGGCAAAGAAAGGACGGCTCTGAATTTGGCAGGGAGCCTGAATTGCCGAAGGGAAAAATAAAAATCAGATTTTGCTAAAGAAGAAATGAGATGTTTTTCGGTGGGGTGTGTGTGATTTCCTGGCTTTGTTCCCCAATTTGGGGTGTTGGATGTTTGAAGGTGCAAACACCCACACCCACACCGTTTCCTGGCTGCCTTGATAAACGGCCAGACCCATCTTGGTTGTGTTAAATTGGGCGTCTTTAATGTTCCTTTAGAAACAAAAACAATAAAAAACAACAACCTGGTTTTCCTGTTTGAAAAGGTTTCCTCTTGAGAAGGAATCGCTTCCCTGAATTGTTCAGCCGCCTGGATTAATTCGCTGTGATGGGCATCCGTAGAAAATGGATGGATGGATGGATGAGAGAGAGGGAGGGAGGGAAGGAGGGAGAGAGAGAAAGAGAGAGAGAGAGAGAGCGCTGATAGATGGAGGGAGGGAGGGAAGGCTGCTTTGAAGGCCCAACAACTGGCCATTTTTCGGGTGTTTTTCTGGAGTTTTGGGAGGTGGTTTTTGGCTCATTTGCAGTCTGTTTTTCAGCCATTTCCCAGGCAGTTTTTCAGGCCTTTTCAGGCAGTTTTTCCAGCCATTTCTCAGGCAGTTTTTCGGGCCTTTTCAGGCAGTTTTTCTAGCCATTTCTCAGTCAGTTTTTGGGGCCTTTTCAGGCAGTTTTTCCAGCCATTTCTCAGGCAGTTTTTGGGCCTTTTCAGGCAGTTTTTCTAGCCATTTCTCAGTCAGTTTTTCGGGCCTTTTCAGGCAGTTTTTCTAGCCATTTCTCAGGCAGTTTTTTGGGCCTTTTCAGGCAGTTCTTCAGGCCATTTTTTGAGCATTTGGGGGGCGTTTTTTGGCCTATTTGCAGGCTGTTTTTGGCCTATTTGCAGGTTGTTTTTGGCCATTTTGTTGTCCCCAAAATTGGGCTCTTGCTTGGTGTTGACCCAGATTAAGACACGGGACACAAGGTTTGATACAATATACTTCTATTTTGTTACCAAGATAGAAGGTCCCTGAGGGCACAAAAGCTAACCGAGGGCCCCGATGAGAATCTTACAGCCATTTTTAGAGTCAAGGGGTGGTCGCATTCAGTCCTTTTGCCCTTTCCCGAATAATGCATACATAACAGATAATATTGGTTATTTGGGTCTCGTGATATCCTGGCTAGTGGTTTAAAGTGTCAACTCCTGCCTCACTAAGAATGTGTAGCTTCAGTCCGTTTCCTATTGCAGAGCAGCTCAAAGCAGCACCCCCATTTCCTACGACACCCCTCTTCTGTAGAGAGAGAGAAGGAAGGAAGGAGAAAGGCTGCTTCAGGCACCGAAATGAAGAGAAGAGAAAATGTTTGATCAGAATTCATGTTCCTCCCTCTCTTGTCCATTCCATGCATCCCTATCTCCACATAGGAGCCTTCCTCTGATCCCCAGGGCCTCCTCTGGACACACACACTGGCATCGGATCCTTCATTTTCCCAGTCAGCTTTTCGGGCCTTTTTCAGTCAGTTTTTCAGGCCATTTTTCAGGTGGTTTTGGGGCCATTTGCAGGTCATTTTTCAGCCATTCTCAGGCAATTTTTCCAGCCATTTCTCAGGCGGTTTTTGGGCCTTTTTCAGGCAGTTTTTCTAGCCATTTCTCAGTTTTTCGGGCCTTTTTCAGTCAGTTTTTCAGGCCATTTTTTGGGGGCTTTTTTGGCCCATTTGCAAGCTGTTTTTGGCCATTTCTCAGTCAGTTTTTAGGGCATTTTCAGGCAGTTTTTTGGGTCTTTTCAGTTAATTTTGGGGGGCTTTTTGGCCCATTTGCAGTCAGTTTTTTGGGCCTTTTCAGTCAGTTTTTCAGGCCATTTTTCGGGTGGTTTTGGGGCCATTTGCAGGTCGTTTTTCAGCCATTCTCAGGCAATTTTTCCAGCCATTTCTCAGGCAGTTTTGGGGCCTTTTCAGGCAGTTTTTCTAGCCATTTCTCAGGCAGTTTTTTGGGCCTTTTCAGTCAGTTCTTCAGGCCGTTTTTCAGCCATTCTCAGGCAGCTTTTTGGGCCTTTGCAGGCAGTTTTAGGGGCTATTTGGGGGGAGTTTGGGGGAGTGTTTTTTGGCCCATTTCCAGGCTGTTTTTGGCCCATTTGCAGAAGGTTTTTCAGCCATTTCTCAGGCAGTTTTTCAACCTTTTTCAGTCAGTTTTTTGGCCTTTTCAATCAGTTTTTTTGGGCCTTTTCAGTGTTTTTTAGGTCTTTTCAGTCAATTTTGGGGGCCATATTCAGGCAGTTTTGGGGGGCTTTTTGGTCCATTTGCAGTCAGTTTTTTGGATCTTTTCAGTCAGTTTTTCAGGCCATTTTTCGGGGGCTTTTTGGCCCATTTGCAGGCTGTTTTTCAGCCATTCTCAGGCAGTGTAGAGTTGTAATTGCAGGAATGTTCCTATCTGATGGCAAACCTCAGAGAAAAGAATGCTTCCAAGCAGATACAACTCAGGCAAATAAAGTTACTCATCTAAAGGAGAGAGGAAGTAAACATATGTTGGACTTTGACTAGAGATCGTTAATTGTGTTAGTTACTATGCTGAACAATAACGAAAGTCAAGCAGAAACCAAAGTTAACCAATGTTGGAGGATTACTAAAAATGTGTATAAATGCAAGACTAGATTCCAATAAAGTTCATCATGAATCAGTTGATCATGATCAAACACCTCGACGCCTCGTCATTGCAACAAGGCAGTTTATCCAGCCATTTCTCAGGCAGTTTTGGGGTCTTTTTCAGGCAGTTTTTCTAGCCATTTCTCAGTTTTTCGGGCTTTTTTCAGTCAGGTTTTTTTTTGGCATTTTCAGTCAGTTTTGGGCCCATTTGCAGAATGTTTTTCAGCCATTTCTCAGGCAGTTTTTCAGGCCTTTTTCAGTCAGTCTTTTGGCTCTTTTCAGTCAATTTTTTGGGCCTTTTCAGTCAGTTTTTCAGACATTTTCAGGCAGTTCTTCATGCCATTTTTTGGGCATTTGGGGAGGCATTTTTCACCCATTTGCAGGCCATTTTTCGGGCATTTCTCAGGCAGTTTTTAGGCCTTTTCAGGCAGTTTTCCCAGCCATTTCTCAGGCAGTTTGGGGGCTTTTCAGGCAGTTTTTCCAACCATTTCTCAGGCAGTTTTTTCCAACCATTTCTCAGGCAGTTCTTCAGGCCACTTCTCAATCAGTTTTTTGGGCCTTTTCAGCAGGGCTGCCAACCTTGAGTGATAGTTCGGAGTGAGAAGCACTGCGAGGGAGCGGAGCGACCAAGCCCGAGGGAGCGAAGCGACCAAGCCCGAGGGAGCGAAGCGACCAAGCCGAGGGAGCTAAGCGACCGAGGGGGGGATGGTGTGGAAGGGGGGTGTCTCCCCCTCCACGGTAGGGAGCTTTGACAATTTTACATTTTAAATGGTGCAATCTGATGCATACTTTAGTCATGATTTGGACATATACATACATACATACATGCAAGCAGCACCAATGTACTTGAACCGGATTTGTAAGATATTAATAATGCAGTTCACTGACCATGAATAATTGAAGTTCCTGACTTGTAACTGCAGTATTCTACCTCAACTGACTTTATTAGCTTAGTGATGTACTATAGACCACTATAGGATGAATTCAATGTGCAACAAAAAGACAAAAAACCTGAAACAACTACAGAGATAATGCAAATACATCAATGGGTATTCTTCTTTCTGTATCAAATACCATACTACATGCCAATATCAAATGCTATAGTCTCAGTCTTTAATTATATACTAACTTGTTGACTGAAATAGGGGTTCATAATTTCAGACATGTATAAACTAAACATTTAATCGAATAATGAGTGCTTCATATAAATATACATATTGTTAACTGTAAAACTCATCTACTGTATTCTGAAGCTTGGCCCTAGCTTTCATCATAGAAGCTATAGAACCAAAACAAAGCCCTGGTAGAGACTAAAAAATACAGCAAGTGCAGTTCTTGATTCACAAGGAAACTCTGGAATAGTAGTTGAATGCCACAGGTTAAATACTACACTTCATCACAGATGAACTGTCAACTCTAATAATTTAGCGGGTTTCTGGTGTGGCGGCCTGCTGTGCGGCCGTACAATGTACGTACGTACAGCTGTACGTACGTATTCTCTCACAGTCAGTGTATGTAAAGCGATGTAAAGCACACATCATAGCCATACATGTACTGTAATTTGCCAAAAGTACAAGCTACGTTCACGTAACTATAGGTAGAAACCAATCGTAATCCAATAGCTCGTCTTCGCGCGCGAACCAAAAACGATTATTATTAGTTAAACTTTACACCCGCGCGGGAAAATCTCGAAACTTTGGGCTTGGGCATATCGATATTCGGAATATCAGAGAATGTAGAGATATATTTATTTTTGTACATTCCATTTTGGGGGTTTAGCGTGAGATTTCGTTTATCAGAGTGAGACAGTCAAAATTGGTTGAATTGCGTGAGTCTCACTCTGATTGCGTGAGAGTTCGCAGCACTGTTTTCAGGCAGTTCTTCAGGCCATTTTTCGGCATTTTAGGGGGCATTTTTGGCCCATTTGCAGGCCATTTCTCAGGTAGTTTTGCAGGCTATCTCAGCCGTTTTCAGGCAGGTTTTCAAGAATTTTTTAGGCAGTTTTAGGGGGTTCCTTGGCCCATTTTCAGGCTGTTTTTCGACCATTTTGGGGCTGTTCTTGGGGCCTTCTCAGGCAGTTTTTTGGGCCATTTTCGAGCCATTTTCCGGGTTGTTTTTGACCTGATAAAATCATACAGTTGGAAGGGACCTGGGAGGTTATCTAGCCCAACCCCCAGCTCCAGCAGGAGCCTCTGACAGAATCATACAGCTGGAAGGAACCTGGGAGGTCATGTAGTCCAGCCCTTTGCTCTTCCCCTCCCCAATGGCAGGGAGGGGGGGAGAAATTCTCAACCGCATTTCAACAGCCAAAGGAAGGGAAAAGTCTCTCTTGGCTGCCTAGAAATCACGTGAGTGGAAAGAAAAGGAGAGAGGAAAAGAGCCCACCCCTTACACACACAGACACAGACACACAGACACACACAAACACACACCCACATCCACGCAGAGACACCCCAAGCACACACCTACAGAGACAAAGACACCAGGAGCCCAGCAACGGGGCCCTCCAGGGAAACATGATGAATGGATGGATAGATACATAGAGATGATAGAAGACAGACAGACAGACAAACAGACAGACAGATAGATACTGAGGAGAATTAAGAAAGAAAAACTAGAAAGAAAAAAAGGAAGAAAAAAGAAAGAATGAGAAAGGGGGAGTAAAAAGGAAGGAGGGAAAGAAAGAAAGAAACTAGAAAGAAAGCAAAAGGAAGAAAAAAGGAGAAAGAAAGAAATTAAGGAAGAAAGAAAGAAAGAAAGAAAGAAAGAAAGAAAGAAAGAAAGAAAGAAAGAAAAAGAAAGAAAGAGAATAAAATAGAAGGAGGGAAAGAAAGGAAGGAGGGAGGGAAAGAAAGGAAAACTAGAAAGAAAAAAGGAAGGAAAAAGGAGAAAGAGAAAAAGAAAGAAGGAAAGAAAAGGGGGAGTAAAAAGGAAGGAGGGAAAGAAAGAAAGAAACTAGAAAGGAAGAAAAAGGAAAAAAAGAGAAAGAAAGAAAGAGAAAGAAAAGGAGGAAGAAAAGGGGAGAAAAAAGGAAGGAAGGAAAGAAAGGAAGGAGGGAGGGAAAGAAAGGAAAACTAGAAAGAAAAAAGGAAGGAAAAAGGAGAAAGAAAAAGAAAGAAAGAAAAAAGAAAGAAAAAAAACTAGAAAGAAAAAAAGGAAGAAAAAAGGAAGAAAAAAAGGAGAAAAGAAAAAGAAAGAAACTAGAAAGAAAGAAAAAAGGAAGAAAAAAGGAGAAAGAAAGAAAAAGAAAGAAAGGAAGGAGGGAGGGAAAGAAAGAAAAACTAGAAAGAAAAAAGGAAGAAAAAAGGAGAAAGAATGAGAAAGGGGGAGTAAAAAGGAGGGGAAGAAAGAAAGAAACTAGAAAGAAAGAAAAAGGAAGAAAAAAGAAAGAAAGAAAGAAAGAAAGAAAGAAAGAAAGAAAGAAAGAAAGAAAGAAAGAAAGAAAGAAAGAAAAGGGGGAGTAAAAAGGAAGGAAGGAAAGAAAGGAAGGAGGGAGGGAAAGAAAGGAAAACTAGAAAGAAAAAAGAAAGGAAAAAGGAGAAAGAAAAAGAAAGACAGAAAAAAAGAAAGAAAGAAACTAGAAAGAAAGAAAAAAGGAAGAAAACAGGAGAAAGAAAGAAAGAAAGGAGGGAGGGAAACAAAGAAAAACTAGAAACAAAAAAGGAGAAAGAAAGAAAAAGAAAGAGAGAGAGAGAAAGAAAGAAAAAGGAAAGAAAGAAAAAGAAAGGAAGGAAGGAAGGAAGGAAGGAAATATAGAAAAGGGGAATAAAAAGGAAGGAAGGAAAGGAAGGAGGGAAAGAAAGAAAAACTAGAAAGAAAAAAGGAGAAAGAAAGAGAAAGAAAGAAAAAGAGAGAGAGAGAGAAAGAAAGAAAAAGGAAAGAAAGAAAAAGAAAGGAAGGAAGGAAGGAAGGAAATATAGAAAAGGGAGAGTAAAAAGGAAGGAAGGAAAGGAAGGAGGGAAAGAAAGAAAAACTAGAAAGAAAAAAGGAGAAAGAAAGAGAAAGAAAGAAAAAGAAAGAGAGAGAGAGAAAGAAAGAAAAAGGAAAGAAAGAAAAAGAAAGGAAGGAAGGAAGGAAATATAGAAAAGGGGGAGTAAAAAGGAAGGAAAGGAAGGAGGGAAAGAAAGAAAAACTAGAAAAAAAAGGAAGGAAAAAGAAGAAAGAATGAGAAAGGGGGAGTAAAAAGGAAGGAGGGAATGAAAGAAAAAATAGAAAGAAAAAGGAAGAAAAAAGGAAGGTACCTGGGAGGTCATCTAGCCAACCCCGTTCAAGCTGCAGACCTTGGGAGAAGCATAGAATGACAGCTAGAAGGGATCTGGGAGGTCATGTAGTCCAGCCCTCTGCTCTTCCCCTCCCCAATGGCAGGGAGGGGGAGAGAAATTCTCAACCGCATCTCAACAGCCAAAGAAAGGGAAAAGTCTCGCTAGGCTGCCTAGAAATCACGTGAGTGGAAAGAAAACGAGAGAGGAAAAGAGCCCCCCCCTTACACACACACACCCAAACACACACCCACACCCACACCCACACCCAGAGACCAAGACACCAGGAGCCCAGCAACAGGAAACAGGCGGGGCCCTCCAGCGAAACAGGCGGGTTTGCTTTGTCTCTTGTTCTAAGCCCAACGGCCGCTTCCCCCCCCACCCCAAGCCTCTCTCACAAAAGCCAGAGGTCATCTAGCCCAACCCCCTGCCCCAGCAGGAGACCTAGAGAATCCTAAGAGTTGGGAAGGGACCTGGGAGGTCATCCAGCCCAAGCCTCTGCCCCAGCAGAATTACTGAATCAGAGTCGGAAGGGACTTCAGAGGTCTTCTAGTCCAACTCCCCTGCTCAAGGCAGAGACCCTTAACAGAACTGTTGGAAGGGAACCTCAGAAGTCATCTAGTCCAACCCCCTCCTCTTGCTCAAGGAGGAGACCTTTAACAGAATCTCAGCATGGGAAGGGTCCTCAGAGGTCCTCTGGTCCAACCCCCCCCCCTTCTCAAGCAGGAGACTCAATACCATGCCGGACAACCTCTGCTTTAAAAAACTCCAGCAGTGGAGCTCCCACCACTTCTGGTGGCGAGCAGTTCCACGGGCCAATGGTCCTCCCTGTTGGGATGTTTCTTCTTCTTGCAGGTTGCTTCTCTCCTGGATCAGTTTCCATCCGTTGCTTCTGGTCCTGCCTTCTGGTCACACACACACACTCCCACACCGACTCCCCCACACACCCACTCTCTCTCTCTCTCTCACACACACACACTCCCACTCCCCCCCACACACACCCCTCTTCTTTGGGCAGCCCCTGAGATATTCGTTTTGCTTGCAGTTCTTTCATGACCCAACTAGGTAACATCATCGGGGCCGGAAAGGGAGTCGGGTGTGTAAAAGGAGGAAGAAGGAGAAGGGGAGGAAGAGGAATGATAAATAGATGGATGAATGGGTGGATGGATGGATAGAAACAGATATAGGATAGATAGATAGATAGATAGATAGATAGATAGATAGATAGATAGATAGATAGATAGATAGATAGATAGATAGATAGATAGATAGATAGATGGACAGAACTTAGAGATATAGAGATAGATAAAGAGATGGATGGATGGACAGACGGATGATGGACAGACACATATAAATAGAGATGGATAGAGATAGATGATAGAGATAAAAGATGGATAGCGATCGATATAGATAATCGATAAAGATAGATGGATAGAGATAGATATAGTGTTAGCTAGATAGACAGATAGATAAATAAATGGATAGAAATAAGAGATAGAGACAGATAAAGAGATAGGTGGATGGATGGACGGATGGATGGACAGACAGATATAGATGTAGATAGATAGATAGATAGATAGATAGATAGATAGATAGATAGATAGATAGATAGATAGATAGATAAGAGATAGCGATACAGAGATAGATACATAAATGATAGATTCAAGATAGATAGATAGATAGATAGATAGATAGATAGATAGATAGATAGATAGATAAGAGATAGCGATACAGAGATAGATACATAAATGATAGATTCAAGATAGATAGATAGATAGATAGATAGATAGATAGATAGATAGATAGAGATGAGGATAGATGGATAGAGATAGATATAGTGTTATCTAGATACACAGAGATAGGTGGATAGAGATTAGAGACAGAGATAAAGAGATAGGTGGGTGGATGGATGGATATTGATATATAGATAAATATAGATAAATAGATGGAGAGAGAGATTGATAGAGAGAGAGGGGGAGAGAGAGATAAAGATAGATGATGGATATAGCTAGAGATAGATATAGTGTTAGCTAGCTACCTAGAGAAAGATGGACAGAGAGAAAGAGAGAGAGAGACAAAGGTGGATATAGGTATAGACATACATACATACATAACACATTAAGTAAGTAACACCACCATTTCAGGGAATAACAGCCGATGATTTAAATGTTGTTTTATTTCCAAGAAGTAGATTCCAGAGGAAAAACATTCTCCCAGGGGGGCAAACAAGATTCCAGTCTCCATCCCCCCAAAACCCCTTTCCATCTTTTTCATCCAGAGATTTTTGCTTCTCCTCGAAACAGATCCCACAAAAAGGACCTCATCAACAATGTGGTACAACTCAACAAAACTTGGGGCTTGGAAGTTCGAAAGATGGGTTAGCAGTCTCTCAATTTCTCTCCTCTTGGGTGGGATTCTCCCGGTTCGGACCAGTTCGCCCGAACCGTGCTCTCCGGTGATCAGCGAGCGAGCCAGTTCGCTCCGACCAGCAAGTGGGCTAGCTCTTTCCTGAGCTTTGATTGCATCTTTCATTAGAGCCCAGTGGACTCTCGTGTGCAGAGTGGAGCATCCGCTCCCCTGAAACCGGGTTGTCTCACTGCTTGAATCGCACCACGGCTTGCCCTGTCCCAGATGGGGAGGGA
This sequence comes from Hydrophis major, assembly GCA_033807585.1. NCBI lineage: Eukaryota > Metazoa > Chordata > Lepidosauria > Squamata > Elapidae > Hydrophis > Hydrophis major. The sequence goes on from JAUCBL010000226.1 coordinate 120,541, forward strand.
GGAGAGGGCGAACCAAGTCACACGAGCGACAGGGCCCGTCGCGCCAGCAGCTTCGACTCACGCAAGGGTAGGTGTGCCCCTGCGAGTCCACGCCATTCGACTTGTCAACTGGCGAGTCAAGCGGCACGTGTGTGTCTCCGCTGGGCTAGCGATCGGGCAAATTGAGCGCTCCCTCTGTTTGAAGGGGACCAGCTAGAGCGGCTGGGCTCTTCTGTAACATCGGCCAGGAAGCGGGAGAGTCGTCCCTCGCCACACCCACCACCCATGGGAACCACGCCAAATGTGGCGGAGATGACTTGCAACACCGACTCGCCAACCGGATGTCCCCCGCTGCACTTTGGCCATTGCCTACGGACAAAGGCCCGAGAAATCTCACTGCCCGGATAGCTGCTCGCCCCACTCCGTGGCAGCACGCTAGCCATGCAGGGGAGATGGCAATACACTGCATGCACATGGATCTACATGTATTCCCCCCCGTGGCCATCGCAGGGGGGTGGGGGAGAAGCGACCATCCGAAAAGGAGCGGAAGTAACTCCCGCAAACAATCCATCCATCAACTCGGAAAGCATTCTTGGCCTGCTCTTTTTTTTTTTTTTGAAAACAATTTTATTGATTTTTTGTAAAAACAAAAACAAAAAACATAAAAACATCAGCTCTCTTCCATATATATAAATATACAAACAGTGTGTCGGTTGGTTCATCAGTTTTGTGCATTCATTTCGTAGTCTTAATAACAGTTACATTACATAATAACTCATATTGTCAATCCAAACTTATATATCCTAGAAAAATCACTTGACTATAATTTTATTCATTCATACTTTATGAAATAGCTATACTTTAAATGGTTTATTCTATAACAAATCATATAATCAGACCAGATCTATCCTAAAAAAACACTTTATAGATATGATGTCAAATAACAAAAGAGAAAGAAAAAACAGAGATATTCCTTGCTGTCTAACATGCTAAATATTATATTATTGTCTTTTGTCATCCAACCATTGATAGAAAAGGTCCCAAATTTCATCAAATTGTTTGTCCTCTTGCTCTCTGATTTCAAATGTCAATCTACTCATCTCAGCACCTTCCAATGTTTTCTTAATAATTTATTCCTGCGATGGTATTCTCTCATTCTTCCCATTTTTAGCAAATACAATCCTAGCCGCTGTTAATACATTTACAATCAAATATTTCAAGTCTTTACTGTATGTATCTGGTAAGATTCCCAATAGAAAAAACTCCGGTTTCAAATCTATACGTTTCTTTGTCATTTTTTTCCAACGACATGCGAATTTTAGTCCAATATTTTCTAGCATCCGCACAAGTCCATTTTTCAGATTTATTCTTGAACATTCTTGCTATTCCTGTCGGGGGGGGGGGGGGAAATCCCACCTGTAAAACATCTGATACAGATTTTCTTTCTGAAAAATGTTGGAAATGTCATCAGATACCTGGCTCATATTCCTGTATGTGGTGGACTTGTGAGGATGCTAGAAAATATTGGACTAAAAATCTTGGCCTGCTCTTGAGTTGCCATAAGAAGGAGGGGCGGAGAGGGAGGAAGTGACGGAGCTGTTTGGTTGCAACGACCAGAAGGTCCTTCCACACATCCCTTCCTCCAGACTGAGTCCCAGGTTACCAAGAGCCAGACGGAGAGGCGTGTTTTCCTACAGCCCCCGGGAAAGTGCTTCGGTTGGAGAATGTGATTTATGACATACCCTGGGAGGGAAGGGGAATGCAGATCCTCCGAGGGTCCTTCCTGCTCTCTTCTGATTCATGGAGGAGCAGAGAGGCGGTGCCCAGACTTGGCAGGAGGAGGGGGTTGGGGGCTGGGGTGGAGAAAGGAAGGAAGGAAGGAAAAGAAAGGCAAAAGAAGAGAAAGAAAAGGGGGAGTAAAAAGGAAGGAAGGAACAGAAGGAAGGAAAGGCGGGTGGGTGGAAAGGAAGGAAGGAAGGAACCAAAGGAGGGAGGGTGGGAAAGAAGGAAGAAGGAAAGTGGGAGTAAAAAGGAAGGAAGGAAAGAGAAGGAAGAGAAGGAAAGGAAAGGGGGAGGGAGGAAAGAAGGAAGGAGCGAAGAAGGAAGGAATAAAGGAAGGAACAAAAGGGAGGGAGGGAAAGAACGAAGAAGGAAAGTGGGAATAAAAAGGAAGGAAGAAAGGGAAGAAACAAAGGAAAAAGGAAAAAAAGGAGAAAAAGAAAGGGGAGTAAAAAGGAAGTCAAGAAAGAAGGAAGGAAAAGAGGGTGGAAGAAGGGAGGGAAATTACATAGGGCCGAGATGACCGCCCTTGGGGAAAATGCTCCTAATAAATCATTGGATTTCTTTCGAAACTTGGCTGGAGGCTCATGAATTCATTCGGGCGTCCGTCGGAACCCTGGACACTCTCAAGATTTCAAGTTCTATTTTTTTTTTGACTTCCGTACTTTGGACCACAGGTTTGATTTCTCGGGATCTTCCGGGATGACATACGGCTCCCCTTGATTCTCCGCGGTGATCACCTCCACCATCCTCATCAGCTTGTCGACCTGCTCCTCCCGCTCGCCTCCCTCGGCCTTGTTGTTGAACCCGCACAAGCGATGGTTGCACTTCTTCATCAACTTACACAGCTTTTTGTTCTTGGCCTTGCCGACGTACGTCTGCAGGTCGTCCCCTCCCAGGTCCTCCTTGCAGGTGAACAGGATGATGGTCCGGCAGGCGGACTTGTCCCCGAAGAGTTTCCAGACCTGCTTGGCAGCGGCCGCGTCTTCAGCGGTGAAGCGCCCCACCTGGGTGACCAAAATGAAGGCGTGGAGACCGGTACGGCACATCTGACGGCACCTTTCGAGCTGCTTTTCCAAGGAGGTCTCAGTCTCTCCTGAATCGAACAGAGCAGGCGTGTCGAGGACGGAAATTGTCTTCCTATTCCAGGTTCCCTGCGCCCTTTGACACTCGATGGTGGTGGTCTTGGCCTCCAAGAGGGACTTGAATGCCAGTTGGCCAAGGATGGTGTTGCCCGTCGCACTCTTCCCGCCGCCAGACTTTCCGACCAGGATGAGCCGGAGTTCGGCATCGTCCCCTGGGAGTTTGAAAAGACAAAGAGACGGTGTTAGGGCGGAGTGTAGTTACACCGCTGGAATGGAATTCATTGCATGAGAGAGAGAATTAACCAGTGGAACGACTTGCCACTGGAAGTTGTGGCTCTCCCATCTCTTTTAAAAAGAGACCGGAGAGCCACTTGGTCTGAAATGGTATTGGGTCTTCTGCTTTGGGCAGGGGCTGTTCCAGATGACCTCTGAGGTCCCCCTCCCTTATACTGTCCTCCTGTCAAGACTCCCCCGCTTGAGCCAGGGGAGAGGGTCGGGCTAGAAGACCTCCGAGGTTCCTTTCCAAGATTCTAGGATTCAGTAGGGGTTTTGTGCTCAAGCAGGGGGCCAGACTAGATGACCTCCGAGATCCCTTCCCGTTCCATGCCATGCTTCAACACCCACTCCCCGAGGCAAACCGTCCCCCTGTGGTGCCCCTCACCATCTTCCTTGGCTTCAGCCCCTCCGTGGTCCTCCATGGGCCCCTGAAAGAGAAGCAAGGAGCAGGTCAGAGAGGAGACAGGGCAGCCATTTTGTCTGGAATGGTCAGCCATCTTAGATACCCCAAGAGCCACACAGGTGCTAACCGGAAACCCCCCCCCTTCAATTCTGGAGCTGACCGGAAGTCCAGGTCCTCCACCATAGAGTCTCCTCCTAGCCCAGCATCCTTTTTTTTGTCTGTTTCTTCTGCTGTCTGGAAATATGGTTCCCCACCCACCACAGAGTCTCCTCCTAGCACGGCATCCTTCCCCCCCCCCTTCGGCCATCCAGTAAGGCAGGTTCCCACCACCACCACCACCATAGAGTCTCCTGCTAGCACGGAGAGGAGGAAAGAAGGAAAGGAAAAGAGGAAAGAAGAAAAGGAAAGGAGGAAAGAAAAGGAGGAAAGAAGGAAAGGAAAACAGGAAGGGAAAGGAAAGGAGGAAAGAAAAGGAGGAAAGAAAAACAGGAAGGGAAGGGAAAGGAGGAAAGAAGGAAAGGAGGAAGGGAAAGGAGGAAATAAGAAAAGGAAAGGAGGAAATAAGAAAAGGAAAGGAGGTAAGGAACGGAGGAAGGGAAGGGAAAGGAGGAAAAGAAAGGAGGAAGGGAAGGGAAAGGAGGAAAGAAGGAAAGGAAAGGAGGAAAAGAAAGGAAAGAAGGAAAGGAGGAAGAAAGAAGGAAAGAAAAGAAGGAAAGGAAAGGAGGAAAGAAGGAAAGGAATGGAGGAAGGGAAAGGAGGAGAGAAGGAAAGGAAAGGAGGAAAGAAGGAAAGGAAGGAGGAAAGAAGGAAAGGAAAGAAGGAAAGGGAGGAAAGAAGGAAAGGAAAGGAGGAAAGGAAAGGAGTCAAGGAAAGAAGGAAAGGAAAGGAGGAAGGGAAAGGAGGAAAGAAGGAAAGGAAAGAAGGAAAGAAGGAAAGGAAAGGAGGAAAGAAGGGAAAGAAGGAAAGAAGGAAAGGAGGAAAGGAAAGAAGGAAAGAAAAGGAGGAAAGAAGGAAAGGAGAAAGGGAAAGAAGGAAAGGAAAGGAGGAAAGAAGGAAAGGAAAGGAGGGAAAGGAGGAAAGGAAAGGAAGAAGGGAAAGGAGGAAAGAAGGAAAGGAAAGAAGGAAAGGAAAGGAGGAAAGAAGGAAAGGAAAGGAGGAAAGAAGGAAAGGAAAGGAGGAAAGAAGGAAAGGAAAGGAGGAAGGGAAAGGAGGAAAGAAGGAAAGGAAAGGAGAAAAGGAAAGAAGGAAAGAAGGAAAGGAAAGGAGGAGAGAAGGAAAGGAAAGGAGGAAAGAAAGAAGGAAAGGGAGGAAAGAAGGAAAAGAAAGGAGGAAAGGAAGAGTCAAGGAGAGAAGGAAAGGAGGAAAGGAAAGGAGGAAAGAAGGAAAGAAAGGAGGAAAGGAAAGGAAAGGGGGAAAGAAGGAGAGGAAAGGAGAAAAGGAGGAAAGAAGGAAAGGAAAGGAAAGAAGGGAAAGGAGGAAAGAAGGAAAGGAAAGGAGGAAAGAAGGAAAGGAAAGGAGGAAAGGAGGAAAGGAGGAAAGGAAAGGAGGAAAGAAGGAAAGGAAAGGAGGAAAGGAAAGAAAGAAAGAAAAGGAGGAAGGGAAAGAAGGAAAGGAGGAAAGGAAAGGAGGAAAGAAAGGAAAGGAGGAAAGAGGGAAAGGAAAGGAGGAAGGGAAAGGAGGAAAGAAGGAAAGGAAAGGAGAAAAGAAGGAAAGGGAGGAAAGAAGGAAAGGAAAAGAAAGGAGGAAAGAAGGAAAAGAAAGGAGGAAAGGAAAGGAGTCAAGGAGAGAAGGAAAGGAGGAAAGGAAAGGAGGAAGGGAAAGGAGGAAAGAAGGAAAGGAAGGAGGAAAGGAGGAAAGAAAGGAGGAAAGAAGGAAAGGAAAGGGGGAAAGAAGGAAAGGAAAGGAGGAAAGGAAAGGAGGAAAGAAGGAAAGGAAAGAAGGAGGGAGGGAAATAAGGGAGGGAGGGAATGAAGAGGAAGGGAGGGGAGGAGATAGGAAGGGAGGAAATAAGGGAGCAAGGGGGGAGGGAAGGAAGGCAAAGCGAACAACCAAAAAGGAGGACGTCTCCTCTTTCCCAGCCCATTCTACAGAGCCCCCAGCCCTCCCCAACCCCCCCCCAATTCCCTTGCGGACTGCCCAAACTTCGCTCTCCTCCCCTCTCTTGAGGCCAGGAATGGGGGGGGGGCTTTTGTCCGGACAAGGGGGGGGTGTCGTTGGGGGCAGAAGTGAAGCTTCTTCTCCCCCCCCCCTCCTATTCCTCTCCCCCCCCTTTGCCTGCTGGAGGGGGGAGGGGGACTTAGGAGAGAGAGAGCAACCTGAGTGCCTCCTTCGGGACGGGTGGGGGGAATTCTCCACGACCACCGCTGCTTCTCTTGAGGGGCCACCAGAGCTCCGCCAGTCGCTCCTCCGTCTCTCCCCGCCGAATCGCCAGGCAGAACTCGAATTGGGAGCGCCGAAAGGGCGGGGGGGGAGGAGACTCTCAGCATCCCAGCTCCTCCCCCCCCATTTGGCTACTCTCTCTTTCTCTTCCTCTCATTTTCTCTCTTCCTCTCCTTCTCTCCCTCACACTCTTTCTCTCTCCCCTTTGTCTCTTTCACTCTCTTGTTTCCCTCACACTCTTTCCCTCCTTTACACTTTCTCTCTCTCCCTTTCTCTTTCTCTCCCTCCCTCCCTCCCCCCTCTCTCTCCCTCCCACTTCCGAGGAGACCCCTCCCCAAACACGAGATGGGTCAGAATCCCGACCCAAAAGAGGCTTGAGAGGCCGTGGGTGGGTGGGGGATTGTGGGATTAGAGGACCTCCGAGGCCCTCCTTCCAACTCTTTCGTCCTTCTGTCATCCCGCTCCCTGCTCTGGGTTTCCTTCGGAGGAAAGTGAGCCAAGGGAGGCCAAGATCAGAAGAAAAGAAGGAAGGACAAGAGAGTCGCAAGAGATCATCTAGTCCAACCCCCACCCACCCCCGTGCTAAAACACCGTCTTCCCCTCCCTTTTGCGGACCGTCACGGCTTCCAACGAACAAAGCTCCGGGTTTGGTTGGATGGCCATAGGGCGTAAACCCGTCCGGCTTGGTCCCCTTTTCCCAGCTTCTCCCAGGAGTAAAAACGCAACGCTACTACTCCGCCAGCCACTTCCAGCCTGGCCTCTCTGCGGCTGCGCGAACTCGAAGCCGGGGGGGGGGGGGGAGACGGCGAAAGCTCCGCCAGCCTCTTCCACCCTGGCCTCTCTGCGCTTGCGCGAACTGGAAGCTGCGCGGTGGGGAGGGAGGGGGGACGGCTGCTTGGCGGGGAAATCACGTGACTGGAGGGAAAGCGGCCATTTTCCCCCCTTTTCTTTCCTCTTCTTTGCCTGCCCTCCGCCCCCGACGCACCGAGGTCATCTAGTCTGACCCCCCTCTGTTCTGACAGAATAATAATTGGAAGGTATCTCAGAGGTCAAATAGTCTGACCCCCTGCCCGAGCAGGAGACCCTGACAGAATAATACTTGGAAGGGACCTCAGAGGTCATCTAGTCCGACCCCCTGCCCGAGCAGGAGACCCTGACAGAATAATCAATGGAAGGGACCTCAGAGGTCATCTAGTCCGACCCTCTGCCCGAGCAGGAGACCCTGAGGGAATAATAGGGTGGGAAGGGACCTGAGAGGTCCTCTTGTCGGACCTTCCCACATTTCCCCCCCCCAGAACTCCCCCGAGAAGGGAGGGAGGGAAGGGAAGGAGGAAAGAAGGAAAGGAGAAGAAGGAAAGGAAAGGAAAGAAGGAAAGGAGAAGAAGGAAAGGAAAGAAGGAAAGGAGAAGAAGGAAAGGAAGGAGGGAAGGGAAAAGGAGGGAGGGAGAGCAAAGGAGGGAAGGGAGGGATTGAATGAAGGAGGGAAGGGAAAAGGAGGAGGGAAAGAAAGCAAGAAAGTACGAAAGAAAGAAAAAGGAAGAAAAAAGGAGAAAGAAAGAAACAGAGAGAAAGAAGGGAGGAAAGAAAGGAAGGAGGGAAAGAAATAAAAACTAGAAAGAAAGAAAGAACCTCTGGCTCTTCCCTTCCCCGTTGCTCCTCCGCCCCGCCCCTCCTTTCCCTTCCCGCCTCCACTTTCACTTTCGCCTCCCGGGCAGTCACGTGCTTTCCGCGCATCGCCCAGTCGCTGGAGGGGGAGCGAGAGGAAGGAGTGGGCGGGGCCCTCCTTGAGCTGTCAATCTTCTCCCCCGCCCTGCCTGAGCCGCTGCGCGATTCTTCCTCCAATTCTCTCTCTCTCTTTCTCTTTCTTTCTCTCCTTCTTTCTTTCCTTCTGGATCCGGTAGGAAACTCCTCTGGGCTGAAATGGGTCTGGGGGTTGGGGAGCGAAAGAGGGAGGGGGAAGAAGCCCAGCCTCTCCCCCCCTCCCTTCCCAGGGCTCCTTCTGGCTTCCTTGGGCAGAGCAAGGGGAGGGGAGGGGCGCCCGGAGGAGGGAGGGATCTTGGGGAGGGGGGTCTTCTCCTCCCCCTCCCCAAAGAGGAGGGAGGGTCCTGGGGAGTGGGCAAAGGGGGCTTTTTGGGGGGGGGAGCTCCGGAGATCGGGGAAGGGCAGAGGGCATTTGGTCTGGGGTCTTTCCAGGGATTCTGGCCCTGCCCCTCCCTCCTTTTCTTCCTTTTCTTCCTTCCTTCCTTTCTGTCTTTCTCCCCGCTTCCCTTCCCCTTTTCTTTCCTTCTTATCTCCCCTTTTTCCTTCCTTCCTTCTCTCTCTCTCACCGTCATTCCTTCCCTCCCCTTTTCCTCCTTCCCTTCTTTCTCCCCTCCCCTTTTTCTTCCTTCCTTCCTTCTTTCCTTCCCTTCCCTTTTTCCTTCCTTCCTTCTCTCTCTCTCACCCCTCCTTCCTTCCCTCCCCTTTTCCTCCCTCCCTCCCTTCTACTCTTTCCCCTCCCCTTTTTCCTTCCTTTCTTCCTCCCTCTCTCCACCCCTCCCTCAACCAACATCCCCCCTTCCTTTTCTCCCCTCCTTCCTTCCTTCCTCGCTCCTTCCCTCTTCAAGGAGGCCAGGGAATTAGGTCTGGGGGGGAGGGTCTCTTCAGGTAGAGGGTGCGAGAGACGCATTCTGCTGGGCTCTGGGACTTGCCCCTCCTGAGGGAGGAGGGAGGGGCTTTGGGGCGGGGGTCACCGGGGGGGGGGGGCGGTGGGGGGGAGGCTGCTCTGTGTCACTGACTGGTCCCAGTTGGAAGGGGGAAGCCCTCCCCTCCCTACCGAGGGGAGGGGGATCCTTGGAGCGCTGCTGGGTCCACCTGGAATGGAGAGACCCTCCTCGGGAGCCCCCTGACTCAAATTGGACTTCTAATGGGGAGGGGGGTTCTGCTTTCTCCCCGCAGGGATTTGGAGAAGGGGGGAGATCGAAAGTGGCCTTGGAGGAGGGATGGACGCCGAGAGAGGTAAAAGCTCCCGAAGGGAGGAAGGAAGGATAGGAGGGAGGAAGGAAGGAAAGAAGAGAGGAAGGAAGGAAGGAAAGAAGGGAGGAAAGAGGGGGAGGCTGGCAGGATGGGAGGAAGGAAAGAAGGGAGGAAGGAAGGAAGGAAAGAAGGAAGAGAAGGGAGGAAAGAGAGGGAGGCTGGCAAGATGGGAGGAAGGAAGGAAAGAAGGGAGGAAGGAAGGAAGGAAGAGAGGGAGGCTGGTAAGATGGGAGGAAGGAAGGAAAGAAGGGAGGAAGGAAGGAAGAGAGAAGGGAGGGAGGAGGGGAGGCTGGCAGGATGGGAGGAAGGAAGGAAAGGAAAGAAGGAAAGAGGAGGAAGGAAAAAGAAAGGGGAAAAGAAAGGAGGCAGAAAGGAAAGAGAAAGGGGATGGAGGAAGGAAGGAAGGGAGGAGGGAGGAAAAAGAGGGAGGCTGGCAGGATGGGAGGAAGGAGGGAGGAAGGAAGGAAGAGAGAAGGGAGGGAGGAGGGGAGGCTGGCAGGATGGGAGGAAGGAAGGAAAGAAGGGAGGGAGGAGGGGGAGGCTGGCAGGATGGAAGGAAGGAAAGGAAAGAAGGAAAGAGGAGGAAGGAAAAAGAAAGGGGAAAAGAAAGGAGGCAGAAAGGAAAGAGAAAGGGGACGGAGGAAGGAAGGGAGGGAGGAGGGAGGAAAAAGAGGGAGGCTGGCAGGATGGGAGGAAGGAGGGAGGAAGGAAGGAAGAGAGAAGGGAGGGAGGGAGATAGGATGGAAAGAAGGAAAATAGAAAGAAAGGAGGGAGGGAGGCCGAGAGGAAGGAAGAAAGAAAGGAAAGAAGGAAAGAGAAGGAAGGAAAAAGAAAGAGAGAAAGGAAGGAGTCAGAAAGGAAGGAGAAGGGGGATGGAGGATGGGAAGAAGGAAGGGAGGATGGAAGGAGGGAGGGAGGCAGGAAGGGAGAGAGAAGGGAGGGAGGGAGGCAGGAAGAAAAAAGAAAGAAAGAGAAAGAAAGAGAGAAAGAAAGAAAGAAAAGAAAAGGGAGCGAGCGAGCGAGGCATTAAAGGAAGGAAGAAAGGAAAGAAGGAAAGAAAGAGAAGGAAGGAAAAAGAAAGAGGAAGGAGGCAGAAAGGAAGAAGGAGAAGGGGAGGAAGGGAGGGAAGGAGAGAAGAGAAGGGAGGAAAAAGAGAGGGAGGCTGGCAGGATGGGAGGAAGGAAGGTAGGATGGAAGGAAAGCAAGAAAGGGTGGAAGGATGGGAGGGAGGGAAAGAGAAGGAAGGAAGGAAAAAAGAAAGAAGGAAAAGGGGGGCGAAGGGGGGGGAAGAAAGAAGTAGAAAGAGAAAGAAGGATCAATAACACTCCAGGGCTACAATGGGCGTCAACATTTCTGTCACCTTGTCTTCCAAACTCCCAGGGGACGGTGCCGAACTCCGGCTTATCCTGGTGGGGAAAACCGGTGCCGGGAAGAGCGCGACGGGCAACACCATCCTCAGCCGGAGGGCGTTCGAGTCCCTCTTGCAGGCCAAGACCACCACCCTGAGGTGCCAAAGGGAGCAGGGCATCTGGTAGGGCACGACGATCTCTGTGGTTGACACCCCCGGCAAGTTTGACCATGATGACTACACAGAGATGGTGCGGTGGGACATCCTGGCTTACATTCAGCTCTCCTGGCCCGGCCCCCATGCCCTCATCTTGGTCACCCAGGTGGAACGCTTCACCGCCGAAGATGCCGCCGCGGCGAAGTGCGTCCGGGATATCTTTGGACCTGAGTCCACCAGGCACACCATCATCCTCTTTACCTGCGTGGAAGATTTGGGCGGGGACTCCCTGCAGGAGTACATCCGAAACTCCGACAACCGGAATCTGCGCAACTTGATCCAGCGGTGCGGGAACCACTTCTGCGGGTTCAACAACAAGGCCGCGGGAGCCGAGCGGGAGAGGCAGGTGTCGGAGCTGATGGCAATGGTGCAGAGGACCGTTTTTGAGAATAGTGGGGGATACTATGTCAACCGGCTGTACCTGGAGCCCAAGATACAGGATGAGCATGTCCGGGGGTTCATTGAGCAGAACCGCAAGCCATCCCAAAGCATCATTGACATACTCTTGCTCTGCTTCCTCCCATTCTGGCTCATCTGTTATGTTGGCAGACCGGCGTCCTGCCTGAAAAATGTAGTTGTCGTGGTGTTTTCCTCCCTGAGAAGAGGACTTGTCACCGCGTTCCAATACTTCTTCCCTTAAGCGTTCGAGTCCTGACTTTGTTTTGTCTCCAGATCACGAAAACGACGCACAGCTAGTTCTCAAGCTACGATTCACGGTGGAGCCCCCAAATTTCTGTCGCTAGGGGAAGACATTTGTGAGGGGACACTTTGTCCCCCTCCCACCTCCGTTTTACAACCTTTCCTGTCACTGTCGTTCGCCGAATCACCCTCGGGGTCAAAACCATTTTGAAGTGAATCGGGCTTCCCCGTTGACTTTGCTCATTGGAGGGTCGCAAAATCGGGGAAATCTCCTGAGCCCGCCATAAATACGAGTCGGTGGCTGAGCGTCCAGAATTTTGATCACGTCAGCATGGGGCTGCTGCAACGGTCGCAAGGATGGATGGTCCGAAGTCTTCAGCGCCGTTGTAATTTTGAACAGTCACTAAACCGTTGTAAATTAAGGACCCTCTGTAATTTTGATTTTCCTTTCTTTAATGAAGAAGTAGGGCACGTTGTTGAGATATGGGAATGATGTTTTCTTTTTCTTTTTTTTTGTAAATTTTATTGGTTTTTAAAGACAAAGAAAACATAAAAACATCAACCTTTCTTCCATGAGTATACAAGCAGTGTGTCGGTTGGTTTACAAATTTTTTGTGCATCCATTTCATAGTCACAATTACAGTTACATTGCATCATAACTCATATTATCAATCAAAAATTAAATATCTTGCATCATTATTAATCAATCATTTGACTATAATTTTGTTCATTCTTTGCGAGATACCTATAATTTACTTAGTTTATATCATAAAAATTCATATAATCCTCCCAAATCTATCCTAGAAACATTTTATAGATATAATCATAAAAAAAGAAAAGAAATACATCTTTATATATTCATTATTTTCTAATATTTTACAGATTCCATTATTATATTTTATTATCTAACCATTGATAGAAAAGGTCCCAAATTTTGTTAAATTGTTTATCCTCTTGTTCTCTAATTTCAAATGTCAATCTGCTCATTTCAGCACATTCCAATATTTTCTTAATAATTTCTTCCTCTGATGGTATTTTCTCACTCTTCCAATTTTTAGCAAATACAATCCTAGCCGCTGTTAATACATTTACAATCAAATACTTTAAGTTTTTATCATATGTATCAGGTAAGATTCCCAATAAAAAAAAAAATCTGGTTTCAAATCTATGTTTTTTTGGTCATTTTTTTTCCAACCACATGTGCATTTTAGTCCAGTATTTTCTAGCATCCGCACAAGTCCACCACATATGATAATATGAGCCAGGTATCTGATGACATTTCCAACATTTTTCAGATTTGTTCTTAAACATTCCTGCTATTCTTGTCGGGGGAAAGTGCCACCTGTAAAACATCTTACACAAATTTTCTTTATATGCTGTTGACATTGTCATTTTATAATTTTGAGACCACAATTTTTGCCATTTCTCTAAATCAATCCCATATCCAAAATTCTTCCCCCAAACAATCATAGTTTCTTTAACTTGTTCTTCTTCTAGTTCAGTTTCTAATAGATATCCATATCGTCTTTTAATCACCTTTTCATTAGTACCTGTCAAAATCTTATCTAAGTCAGTCAATTTATCTTAAAAACTTTCTGTTTTAAAATCATTATCATACCTTGAATGTATTTGGGCATATGAAAACCAATTCATCTTTATACCTTGTTCCTCTAGTTTTTGCATAGATTTGAGTTCACCCTTTTCATTCAAAATTTCCCCATATCTAACTATTTGTTCCTTCTTATAAATTATAGGATAGGAAAATGCTTCAATAGTCGATAACCAGACTGGAATTTTCAAATAACATTGTCTTTTAATCTTCTCCCAATTTAACCACAGAGACTCCCATGTTTCATGTCTTCTAAAATAACCCTGTGTTTTAGTTCCCTTATACCATAGAAAAAGCATGCCAACCCAACAACAAATCATGTCCTTCTAGTGTCAACAATCTAGTGTTTCTTAATGTTATCCATTCCTTAACCCACATCAAGTTTGTAGCTTGGTAGTACAACTCCCAATTCGGCAAACCAAATCCTCTAATTCTGGCATCTTGCAAGAGTTTTAACTTTATTCTCGCTTTCTTACCTTGCCATAGATCTATATTTCAACACAATTTTATTTGAATCTTCAAAGTAGTCCTTTCCAAGCCTAACTGGTCTTGTTTGAAACAAATATAAAATTCTGGATAGAATATTCAGCTTGATTGTTGAAATTCTCCCTATCAATGACAATTGTAGATTTTCCCATTTCGTCAAGTCTGACGCTATCTGCTGTTTGAGTTTAATATAATTGTTCTCTTTTAATGTACTACATCTTGCTGTCAAATGTATCCCCAAATACTTAATCTTATTCGTGGCTTGAATTTTCAGTAGGTCTGCCAATTCTTCCTTTTTGTCTTAATAGCATATGCTTTGTCAAAATCTTTGTCTTATCTTTGTTTATTTTCAAACCAACCACCCTTGCCATATGCCTCTATCTTTTCCGGTAATTTTGGTGCTGTTTCTAAAGGGTCTTCTAAAATAAAAGCCAAGTCATCCGCGAAGGCTTGCAATTTAAATTCTTCCTTTTTTCATTTTCATTCCTTTTATACTCTTTTCATCTCGAATGTTTCTGTTTAAGACTTGCAAAATTAATACATATCGCAAAGGTGGTCGTGGGCATCCTTGTCTTGTTCCTTTTCTTATATTGATGGAGTCAATTCTGTCAATTCAATGATGTTTTCTGTTCTGGTGGTCGGTACGTCACTTGGGGGTGTCAGCCGGGGGTCAATGATGTTTTCTGTTCTGGTGGTCGGTACGTCACTTGGGGGTGTCAGCCGGGGGTCTTCGACACCCTTTCCTGGAAGCCGGTGAGAGAAGCAGGTTCTCCCTTTGGAAGATATTCTTCCATCTTTTCCTCAGGAGACGGGACCGTACCGCCATTCACCAACTTGGTGGACTGGCGGAGGGGGGGAAAATGGGATAGTTCTGTGTGAGGGACCAGCACGCACGCAACCAGGGTATGTAACCGCCTGCCGCTCGCTGTAACCGAGCGTGTACGCATGGGCTCGCACCCTGTTTCCACGTCACAGTTGCCAACCCTGCGTGGCTCACTCTTTGCGGCGGCTCTCCCTTCCTAAACCGCTTTGGAAAAGGATAAGATCAAATACGATTCGGATAAGCTAAGATAAAAGAAGATAACGAGGTGGAGATGAGATACAAAAAGACGGGAAGGTACGAGGAGGATATGAGGTTGGATAAGGGGATGAGACAAGATTATGAGGTGGATATCAGGCAGGGCAAGGGTCTCTCACCTTCCTGGGTTGGCGGTCCAGAGCAGGGAGAGGAGGGAAAGAGGTGATTTTGTGGGAGGCGGCAAGCACGCGAGGCTCGTGCGAGTCGGGCCGTGGGCTCCCCGAATGAGGCTCGCGTGAGTGGAACTGGGCGTGTATGCCGAGGTGGCTGCCCACTGGTGGCAATTAGCCCATGGCTAAGAACGAAAAAAAGAAAGAAAAAGAAAGAAAGAAAGAAAGAAAGAAAGAAAGAAGGAAGGAAGGAAGGAAGGAAGGAAGGAAGGAAGGAAGGAAGGAAGGAAGGAAGGAAGGAAGGAAAGAAAAAAGAAAGAAAGAAAGAGAAAGAAAGAAAGAAAGAAAGAAAGAAAGAAAGAAAGAAAGAAAGAAAGAAAGAAAGAAAGAAAGAAAGAAAGAAAGAAAGAAAGAAAGGAAGGAAGGAAGGAAGGAAGGTAGAAGAAATATAGAAAGAAAGAAAAAAAAGAAAGAAAAAGGAAAGTAGAAGAAGGAAAGAAAGGAAGGTAGAAGAAAGATATGATAGATAGATAGATAGATAGATAGATAGATAGATAGATAGATAGATAGATAGAAAGAAAGAAAGATAGAGATAGATAGATAGATAGAGATAATTAGATAGATAGATAGATAGATAGATAGAAAGAAAGATAGATAGATAGATATAGATAGATAGATAGACAGACAGACAGACAGACAGATAAGATAGATAGATAGATAGATAGATAGATAGATAGATGATAGATAGATGTAAAGATAGAAATAATGAAAGAAAAAAGAGAAAGGAAGATAGAAGGAAAGAAAGGAAGCTAGAAGATAGATGGAAAGAAAGAAAGAAAGAAAGAAAAAGGAAGGTAGAAGGAAAGAAAGTGCCCTTGGTGCCGGCCCATGGGTTGCAGGCAAACTTACCTCAGTGCACCTGCGTGTGCCTCACAGCTGTGGCTCGGACAGTTTGAAGCCTTTTTTCGGCCTCCCACTGGCTTGAGGAAGGGCTTCTCAAGGCCAAAAACTAGGCCCGAAAATACCGGAAGGGACGAAACGGGCCTAGTTTTTGGGCTGCGAAGCGTACAGAAGCCCAAGGAAGGGCTTCTGAAGGCCAAAAACTAGGCCCGGAAATACCGGAAGGGACGAAATGGGCCTAGTTTTCGGACTGCAAAGCCTACAGAAGCGTAAGGAAGGGCTTCTGAAGGCCAAAAACTAGGCCCGGAAATACCGGAAGGGACGAAACAGGCCTAGTTTTCCGACTGCGAAGCCTACAGAAGCCTGAGGAAGGGATTCTGAAGGCCCAAAAACTAGGCCCGGAAATACCGGAAGGGAGGAAAGGGGCCTAGTTTTCGGCCTGAAAAGCCTACAGAAGCCTGAGGAAGGGCTTCTGAAGGCCCAAAACTAGGCCCGGAAATACCGGAAGGGACAGAACGGGCCTAGTTTTCCGACTGCGAAGCCTACAGAAGCCTGAGGAAGGGCTTCTGAAGGCCCAAAAACTAGGCCCGGAAATACCAGAAGGGAGGAAAGGGGCCTAGTTTTCGGCCTGAAAAGCCTACAGAAGCCTGAGGAAGGGCTTCTAAAGGCCCAAAACTAGGCCCGGAAATACCGGAAGGGACGAAACAGGCCTAGTTTTCCGACTGCGAAGCCTACAGAAGCCTGAGGAAGGGATTCTGAAGGCCCAAAAACTAGGCCCGGAAATACCGGAAGGGACAGAACGGGCCTAGTTTTCAGACTGTGAAGCCTTCCTCGAGGCTCTGGGAGGCCGAAATAGGCCTCAAACTGGCCGAAAATCAGCTGTGAGGTACAGGGCAGGCAAGGACGCCCACGATTATTTTGGGCACAGGAGCCCAAAAAAGTTTAGCCACCACCAGAAGATGCATAGACGTTGAGTAAAGCATTTCACCACCGCCGACTTCTTGGGAAGGAGCCAGAAAGAAAAAGTGGGATAGATAGTACCACCGACCGGATGGATTTGCAACTGCCTGACAAACCATACTCAATGGGTCATCTAGTCCAACCCCCACCTCAAGCAGGAGACCCGTACGGAAATCGTCGAATGAAAGGGTTGGAAGATACCTCGGAGATAATCTAGTCCAACCCCCTCCTCAAGCAGGAGAACCCGTATGGAAAAGCGTCGAATGAAAGTGTGGGAAAGGGACCTCAGAGGTCCTCTAGTCCAACCCGCTCCTCAAGCAGGAGACCCCATACAGAAAGCATCGAACAAAAGCATGGGAAAGCGACCTCGAGGTCCTCTAGTCCAACCCCCTCCTCAAAGCAGGAAACCCGTACAGAAAAGCCTCGAATGAAAGCGTGGGAAAGGGACCTCGGAGGTCCTCTAGACAACCGTGTTAGTTTTTTTGTGGCGGCCGCCACGCCTACAACTTACTCATGTTTACGGGATCGCCCGCTAGGATTCTGAGGTCCATCTCTCGGGGATTGTTTGCGAGACAGGCTTTTGCCCCTTCGGTACTCATAGCTTTTGGTTTTCCTCGCCGAGGTGTAAACCCTTGCTTTGTCTCCGCCTTAATTTTCGTTTTTGTTCAATAATTCAAATCACACACACATAAATCAGAAATAAATCTACATAATTATACTCTCTGTACTGTGCTCTCTATTCCATAGCTATAAGAGGAGATAAATTATGTATTTTTCAGGATATCATATATTACAAATATGTTATAAATTAAATATAAATATTTCCCTAGATCTCCATTTCCTGGCCATTTCTTGATGTCAAACAGGTTAATAGTGTTAATGTGATTTTTTTTTTTTCCCTCTTTTGAACTAATGGCCTCTAGACCCAAATCACTTGTTATCCCTGTGAATTAGTCTTACCAGTACTATGAATAGTATTAATTATTATTATTAATTATTCACAATGATTAATGAGTTATTCATTCATCAAGTATGAATTGTATGTGTTGTATTTTATTGCACTGTCCGGAAAACGATGCTGAAAGATATCGACACGTCTTCTTCTTATAAAAATTATAGAATATTATAGAAATTGTTGTGATTTTTCTTTTTTTTAATCTTTTGAATTTTTGTAAACTTTTTAAGATTTGGAATTCCAATAAAGTTATTTTTTTAATTTAAATCAATCCATCAGTGTATCAATCAACCAGACAACAGGCACTTTCTTTCATATGTGGTGGTTGTGCTTGAAAGCAATGAAATGTTGGGAACAAAAATAAGGATTTAGCTGCAAGAAATAACTGGGGAGGGGGAAAAAAAATAATAATTAAACCTGAAATGTTTCCTATTAGGGATAATTAGAGGTGAGGACAAGAAAGACGTTGAATTATATAATAATACACATGTTGACAGCTGCTAGAATAAGTCAGGCTCAAAACTGGACATCAGAGAGGAGTCCCACAGATGATATGTTAATAATAAAAAAATAACGGATCATGCAGAAATTAATAATAAAAAATGATGGATCATGCAGAAATTAATAATAAAAAATGATGGATCATGCAGAAATTAATAAAAAAAAATTATGGATCATGCAGAAATTAATAATAAAAAATGATGGATCATGCAGAAATTAATAAACTTACAACGGAATTGCAGGAGAAGGAAGAAAAAAAATAATAATATTAGACAGTCTGGGAGAAATGGTCTCTTTGGTTAGATAACAGGAGTCAAAGACAATGCAAAATGTAAATGTAATTGATGTACGTTTGTGTTTGTGTGTGTGTGTATACACATACATACACGTGTGTCTTTTTTTTTGTAAATTTTATTGGTTTTTAAAAACAAACATAAACAAAACATCAAAACATCAAACTTTCTTCCATATGTATACAAACAGTGTGCCATTTGGTTTACAAATCATTTTGTGCATCTATTTCATAGTCTTCAATTACACTTAACATTCCATCAAAACTCATATTATCTTTTCCCATGTAAGATTAAGAGTATCTTGGTGATGGTTCGGCGAGGTCCCGCTCGCCATCCTCAGGCTTAAGTCCTTCCGTTTGGTGTGTTTCCATTTTAAGTGACCGTTTGTGTTGACCTTGTTTTGGACTGAGTCAAAAGCTGCTCCTGGGAGAACTGTTTTTTTTTTTTTTGTCCTCCAGCCTGAAGGTTAAGTTGGAGATAATAAAGGGATTCTTCGTATTTCTCTGACTGGGGTTGCCTTGGGGCCGCGCCCCTTCTGGGTCATCGCAAGCAGCATTTAAGATAGTTGGACTATAATATATATGGTGACGACGAAACAGAGAGTGCTGATTGCCGCGATGACAATCTTTTTTCTCGACCATCCAGCTTTTTCGGCCATTTTGCGAGCGTTGCGGTTCTCCGCCAGGAAATCTTGGACGATGGCGTCCCTCAGGTTGCGCTCCAAATACAGCCGGTTGATGTAGTACCGCCCACCGTTCTCGACGGTTCTCTCCTCTATCGCCATCAGCTCGGAGACCTGCCTTGTCTGCTCGGTGCCCACCGCTCTGTTGTTGAAACCGCAGAAGCGGTGGCCACACCGCCAGATCAGTTCCTGCAGATTCCGGTTGTCGGTGTGGCGGACA
The DNA here is from genome assembly GCA_033807585.1 of Hydrophis major. NCBI lineage: Eukaryota > Metazoa > Chordata > Lepidosauria > Squamata > Elapidae > Hydrophis > Hydrophis major. Next base: position 139,454 of record JAUCBL010000226.1, read on the forward strand.
TACTCCTGCAGGGGGGTCCCTCCCAGATCCTCCACGCAGGTGAAGAGGACGACGGTGTGATGGGCGGATTCGGGCCCAAAGATATCCCAGACGCACTTGGCGGCGACGGCGTCTTCAGCAGTGAAGCGTCCCACCTGGGTGACTAAGATTAGGGCGTGGGGGCCGGGCTGGGAGAAGTTGACGCAAGCCAGGATCTCCCGTTGCACGATCTCCGTGTAGTCGTCAGTGTCGAACATGGCGGGGGTGTCGACCATGTAGACCGTCGTGCCCTGCCAGCTTCCCTGCCCCCTCTGGCACCTCAGGGTGGTGGTCTTGGCTGACACGACAGACTCAAACTCCTTCCGTCCGAGGATGGTGTTGCCCGTGGCGCTTTTCCCACCACCCGACTTTCCGACCAGGATGAGCCGGAGTTCGGCATCGTCCCCTGGGAGTTGGAAGAGACAGGGAGACGGTGTTACGGGCAGAGTGTAGTTACGCCGCTCAATGAAATTCAGGGCATGGATTCAGTTGTTGACAGAGAAAGTGGGGGGGATGGAAGAAGCGAAGGAGAGAGAGAGAGATGAATAGATAACCAGAGAGGGAGATAATAGAAATAGAGATAGGGGGATGGGTGGGAGATAGACACAGATGGAGGATAGGATACATAACTATAGATGGATAGACGGACAGATAGAGAGATGGATGATTGGATAGGTAATTATGGATGGATGATAGGATACCTGCGAAAACTTAAGAAAACATATAGATAGATAGATAGATAGATAGATAGATAGATAGATAGATAGATAGAGAGAGAGAGAGAGAGAGAGAGAGAGAGAGAGAGAGATGATAGGGAGGGAAGGAGGTATGACAGATAGGTAGATAGATGAGAGAGATACGTAGATAGGTAGATAAATGATAGAGATGGAGATAGATGGATAGAGAGAGAGAGAGAGAGAGATAAATGATAGATGATAGCTAGGCAGATAAATGATAGAGAGATGGGGATAGAATGATAGAGAGAGAGAGAGATAAATGACAGAAAATACGTAGGTAGATAAATGATACATAGAGAGAAAGAAATGATACATGATAGGTAGAACGAGAGAGAGAGATAAATGATAAATGATAGGTATGTAGATAAATGAGAGAGATGGAGATAGATAGATAGATAGATAGATAGATAGATAGATAGATAGATAGATAGGGAGGGAGGTATGATAGATAGGTAGATAGATAAATGATACAGAGATAAATGGAGATAGAGAAATGATAGAGATGGAGAGAGAGAGAGAGAAAGAGGGAGGGAGAGAGAGAGAGAGAGGGAGAGAGAGAGAGAGAAAGAGAGAGAGAGAGAGACAGACCAAGTGATTGAATCCGGCCTCCGTCTTGTCCTCCCCCCGGACACGGCCACCGTCGTAAGTGCAAGTCAGTTGCCGAGCCCTCCGAGGTTGGATGCGGGGACCCCCAGGATTGGTCCTCCAGGGGTCTTTGGGGGGATCTCTTACCTGCCAAGCCTCCCCACTCCACGTCGGCCTGAAAGAGTGGAAGGGGGGGATGGGAATTAGGAACGATCCTCTGCTTGGGAAGGAGGGAAGGGGGCAGCGGAGGAAAGGGAAGTGTATTTCCCCCGGGGGAGGGGGAGGGGAGGGAGGAAAGGAGGAGCGAGGAAAGGAAGAGGGAGGGAGGAACAAAGGAAGGAGGGAAGGAGGGAGGGAGAGAAGGAGGAAAGAAGGAGGAAAGAAGGAAGGATGGAAAGAGGGAGGGAGGAACAAAGGAAGGAGGGAGGGAGGGAAGCAGGAAAGAAGGAGGGAAGGAGGAAGGAACAAAGGAAGGAGGGAAAGAGGAAGGGAGAAAGGAGAAAGAAAACCAGGACAGAAGGAAGGAGGGAGGGAGGAAAGGAGGAGGGAGGAAAGGAGGAGGGAGGGAGGAACAAAGGAAGAAGGGAGGGAGGGAGGAAGGAAGGTGGGATGGAAGAAAAGAGGAAGGAGGGAGGAACAAAGGTAGGAGGGAAAGAGGAAGGGAGAAAGGTGGGGGAGAGCCTAGGACCCCCCCTTGGAGACAAACACCCCCCCCATTCTTCTCCCCATACCAACCTGGCGAGAATTAGCCAAGGACTGGTAGGCCATTTCTGTCTCCTTCCTTCCTTCCTTCCTCCTCTCCTTTCCTTCCTCCTTCCTTCCTTCCTTCCTCCCTTCCTTCCTCCTTCCTCCCTTCCTTTCTTCCTTCCTCCTCTCTTTCTACTTTCCTTCCTTCCTTCCTCCCTTCCTTCCTTCCTCCTTCCTTCCTTCCTCCTCTCTCCTTTCCTTCCTTCCTTCCTTCCTCCCTTCCTTCCTTTCTTCCTCCTTTCTCCTAACTTCCTCCTTCCTTCCTTCCTCCTCTCCTTCTCCTCTCCTTCCTTCCTCCCTTCCTTCCTCCTCTCTTTCTCCTTTCCTAACTTCCTCCTTCCTTTCTTCCTCCTCTCTCTCTTTCCTTCCTTCCTTCCTCCTTCCTTCCTCTTTCCTTCCTTCCTCCTCTCTCTTTCCTTTCTTCCTTCCTTCCTCCTTCCTTCCTCCTCTCTCTCTCCTTTCCTTTCTTCCTTCCTCCTTCCTTCCTTCCTCCCTTCCTTCCTTTCTTCCTCCTCTCTTTCCTAACTTCCTCCTTCCTTCCTCCTCTCTTTCTCCTTTCCTAACTTCTTCCTTCCTTCCTTCCTCCCTCCCTCCATCTACTCTTCCCTTCCTTCTCTCCACTTCCTTCCTCCTCTGTCTCCTTCCTTCGCTTTGCTACTTCCTTCCTTCCTTCCTCTCTCCTTCTCTTCTCAGTCTCTTTATAGAATCACAGAGAGGGGAGGTACCATCAGAGGTCATTTAGTCCAACCCCCTTTCCCAAGGCAGGAGACCCTGACAGAATCACAAGAGATGGGAGGGACCCTCAGAGGTCATCTAGTCCAACCCCCTTTTCCCAAGGCAGGAGACACCCCTCCCCCCACCCACTATATCTACGTCCCTAAAAGACCCCAGGGTGGGGAGAGTTAGACTCCGGGGAGGGAAGGAGGGGGGTGTCTCTTAGCCCCTCCTCCCAGGAATCTTACTCCTCCTCCTCCACCCCTCCCCACTACAAGTCCTCGGATCTACGTCCCCACTTCTGGTCGGGGGGGGGGGGGGGGAGGGCTAAATCCCTCAAGACCCCCCTGTCTCCGTCCCCAAAGACCCCGAAGGGTGTGTGTGTGTGTGTGTGTGTGTGTGTGTGAAGTCCCCCTTCACCTCTGGAAAGGGGCTGCGGACCCTCCTTGGAAGGTAGAAGATAGATAGATAGATAGATAGATAGATAGATAGATAGATAGATAGATAGATAGATAGGAAGGAAGGAAGGAAGGTAGGTAGGTAGGTAGGTAGGTAGGTAGATAGAATAAGATGAAAAGAAAGGAAGGAAGGTAGAAGAAAGACAGATAGATAGATATAGATATAGATAGATATATGGAAGGAAAAAAGAAAGAATGAAAGAAAGAAAGATAGAAAAAGGAAGCTGGAAGATAGATAGAAAGATAGATGGATAGATAGATGGATAGATAGATAGATGGAAAGAAAGAAAGAAAGAAAGAAAGAAAGAAAGAAAGAAAGAAAGAAAGAAAGAAAGAAAAAGGAAGGTAGAAAAAAGATAGATAGATAGATAGATAGATAGATAGGAAGGAAGGAAGGAAGGAAGGAAGGAAGGAAGGTAGGTAGGTAGAATAAGATGAAAAGAAAGGAAGGAAGGTAGAAGAAAGACAGATAGATAGATATAGAAATAGATAGATATGTGGAAGGAAAAAAGAAAGAATGAAAGAAAGAAAGATAGAAAAAGGAAGCTAGAAGCTAGATAGATATAGATAGATAGGAAGGAAGGAAGGAAGGAAGGAAGGTAGAATAAGATGAAAAGAAAGGAAGGAAGATAGAAGAAAGACAGATAGATAGATATAGATATAAATAGATATATGTAAGGAAAAAAGAAAGAATGAAAGAAAGAAAGATAGAAAAAGGAAGCTAGAAGATAGAAGATAGATAGATAGATATAGATAGATAGGAAGGAAGGAAGGAAGGAAAGAAGGAAGGAAGGTAGAATAAGATGAAAAGAAAGGAAGGAAGGTAGAAGAAAGACAGATAGATAGATATAGATATAAATAGATATATGGAAGGAAAAAAGAAAGAATGAAAGAAAGAAAGATAGAAAAAGGAAGCTAGAAGATAGAAGATAGATAGATAGATATAGATAGATAGGAAGGAAGGAAGGTAGAATAAGATGAAAAGAAAGGAAGGAAGGTAGAAGAAAGACAGATAGATAGATATAGATATAAATAGATATATGGAAGGAAAAAAGAAAGTATGAAAGAAAGATAGAAAAAGGAAGCTAGAAGATGGATAGATAGATATAGATAGATAGGAAGGAAGGAAGGAAGGAAGGAAGGTAGAATAAGATGAAAAGAAAGGAAGGAAGGTAGAAGAAAGACAGATAGATAAATATAGATATAAATAGATATATGGAAGGAAAAAGAAAGAATGAAAGAAAGAAAGAAAGAAAGAAAAAGGAAGCTAGAAGATAGATAGATAGATAAAGGTAGATAGATGGAAAGAAAGAAAGAAAGAAGGAAAGAAAGAGAAAGAAAGAAAGAAAGAAAGAAAAAGGAAGGTAGAAAAAAGATACATAAATAGATAGATAGATAGATAGATAGATAGATAGATAGATAGATAAAGGTAGATAGATGGAAAGAAAGAAAGAAAGAAAGAAAGGTAGAAGGAAAAAGGAAGGTAGAAAAAAGATAGATAGATAGATAGATAGATAGCTAGAAAGAAAGAAAGAAAGAAAGAAAGAAAGAAAGAAAGAGAAAGGAAGGAAAAAGGAAGGTAGAAGAAAGATAGATTGATAGGTAAATAGGTAAATAGATAGATTGATAGATGGATAGATAGATAGAAAGAAAGAAAGAACGAAAGAAAGAGAGGAAAGAAAGAAGGAAGGAAAGAAAGAAGGAAAGAAAGAAAGAGGAAGGAAGGAAGGAAAGTAGAATAAATTTCCGCCCGATCGTCTCCTTTCCTCCTCCCCCTCCCTCCCCAGGCCGGCTGAGACCCCCGCCCTCCCCCCCTCCCCTCCCCACAACCCCCGGCCCGCCTTTAACCTGAGTCTCTCTCGGGCCAAAAGACGAAGCGAAAACTTCGGGGCTGCGTTTGTGGAAAAGTCCCGACGGGGAAACGCCGCCCCCGCCTGCTCACCCCTCCCTCTTCCCTCCCCCCCCGTTGGAGGCGGGGCGGGTGAGCTCTCCGAGGAGGGGAGGGGAAAATGTGGGAAGGTCGGACTATTTGACCTCCGAGGTCCCTTCCAATTCTTATTCTGTCAGGGTCTCCTGCTCGGGGAGGGGGTCGGACTACTTGACCTCTGAGGTCCCTTCCAACTCTTGTTATTCTGAGAGGATCTCTGCCTTGGGCAGGGGGTCGGAGTAGATGACCTCCAAAGGTCCCTCCCAATTTATTATTCTGTCAGGGTCTCCTGCTCGGGCAGGGGGTCGGACTAGATGACCTCCCAGGTCCCTTCCAACTGTCTTAATTCTCTGTAAGGGTCTCCCGCTGTTCAGGACGGGGTTAGACTAGAAGACCTTCCTGGATCCCATCCAGCTTTCTCACTGTGTAACGGTCTCTTGTTTGAAGAGGGGTCGGAGTAGATGATCTCCAACGGTCCCTTCCCACTATTATTCTGTCAGAGTCTCCTGCTCGGCCACGGGGTCGGATGAGATGACCTCCGAGGCTCCCTTCCAACTCTTGTTATTCTGAAAGGATCTCTGGCTTGGGCGGGGGGGGGGGGTCAGACTAGATGACCTCCAAAGATCCCTTCCAACTAATTATTCTGTCAGGCTTGCGCCTCGCAGGCAAAGAAGAGGAAAGAAAAAAGGGGGGGAAATGGCCGCTTTCCCTCCAGTCACGTGATTTCCCAGCGAAGCAGCCGCCTCGAAACGCTTTCACTTTCGCCGTCGCCCCCCACGTACACCCCCCCGCCCCCGCCTCTTCCTGTTCGCGCAGCCGCAGAGAGGCCAGGCTGGAAGTGTGGCTGGCGGAGCTTTCGCCGTCCGTCCCCCCCCGCGCCGATTCCAGTTCGCGCAGGCGCAGAGAGGCCAGGCTGGCTGAGTAGTAGCGTTGCGTTTTACTCCTGGGAGTAGTTGGGAAAAGGGGACCAAACCGGACGGGTTGACGCCCTCTGGTCATCCAAGCCGCGACGGTCCGCAAAAGGGAGGGGAAGACGGTGTTTTAGCACGGGGTGGGGGATGAAGGTTGGACTAGATGACCTCTGAGGTCCCCTTGCGACTCTCTTGTCCTTCCTTCTCTTCTTTTTCTGATCTTGGCCTCCCTTGACTCCCTTTCCTCCTAAAGGAAACCTAGAGCAGGGAGCGGGATGACAGAAGGACAGAAGAGTTGGAAGGGGGCCCTCGGAGGTCGTCTAGTCCAACCCCCTGCTCCAGCAGGAGACCCTGACAGCATCGCCTTGCTGGAAGAGACAGAGTTGGAAGGGGGGCCTCGGAGGTCCTCTAGTCCAACCCCCTGCTCCAGCAGGAGACCCTGACAGCATCGCCTTGCTGGAAGAGACAGAGTTGGAAGGGGGGCCTCGGAGGTCCTCTAGTCCAACCCCCTGCTCCAGCAGGAGACCCTGACAGCATCGCCTTGCTGGAAGAGACAGAGTTGGAAGGGGGGCCTCAGAGGTCCTCTAGTCCAACCCCCTGCTCCAGCAGGAGACCCTGACAGCATCGCCTTGCTGGAAGAGACAGAGTTGGAAGGGGGGCCTCGGAGGTCCTCTAGTCCAACCCCCTGCTCCAGCAGGAGACCCTGACAGCATCGCCTTGCTGGAAGAGACAGAGTTGGAAGGGGGGCCTCGGAGGTCCTCTAGTCCAACCCCCTGCTCCAGCAGGAGACCCTGACAGCATCGCCCTGTTGGAAGAGACAGAGCCGGAAGGGGGGCCTCGGAGGTCCTCTAGTCTGACAATCCCCCCCCCACGGCCTCCCAAGCCTCTTTTGGGTCGGGATTCTGACCCACCTCGTGTTTGGGGAGGGGTCTTCTGGGAAGTGGGAGGGAGAGAGAGGGGGGAGGGAGGGAGGGAGAGAAAGGGGGAGAGAGAAAAAGAGAGAAAGAGTGTGAGGGAGAGAAAGAGAAAGAGTGTGAGGGAGAGAAAGAGAAAGTGTGAGGGAGAGAAAGTGAGGGAGAGAAAGAAAGGGAGAGAGAAAGAACGAGAGAGAAAGTGTGAGGGAGAGAAAGAGGGGGGGCAAAGAAAGGGAGAGGGGAGGGAGGGAGAGGGAAAGGGGGAGAGAGAGGAGGGAGGGAGAGAAAGAAAGTGTGTGAGGGAGAGAAAGGGGAGAGAGAAAGTGTGTAAAGGAGAGAAAGAGAAAGAGTGTAAGGGAGAGAGAAAGAGTGATGGAGAGAAAGAGGAGGGAGGGAGAGAGAAAGGGGGAGAGAAAATGAGGGAGAGAAAGGGAGAACGTGTGAGTGAGAGAAAGAGAGAGGGAGAGAAAGGGAGAAAGAAGGAGTGTGAGGGAGAGGGAGAAACAGAAAGGTGGAGAGAGAGAGAGAGAAAGGGAGAGTGAGAAAGAGAAAAAGAGAAGGGGAGAGAGAAAAGGAGAGAGAGAGAAAGGGAGAGAGAGAAAGTGAGGGAGAGAAAAAAGAGAGAAACAAGGGGAGAGAGAGAAAGGGAGTGAGAAAGAGTGAGGGAGAGAGAAAAAGTAAGGGGGAGAGAGAAAGAAAGAAAGAGAAAGGGAGAGAAAGAGAGGGAAAGACAGAAAGAAAGAAGGGGAGAGAGAGGAGAGTGAGGGACAGGGAGAAACAGAAAGGTGGAGAGAGAGAGAGAAAGAAAGGGAGAGTGAGAGAAAGAGAGAGAGTAAGAGAATGTGAGGGAGAAAGGGAGAGAAAGATAAAGGGGAGAGAAAGGGAGTGAGAGAAAGAGTGTGAGGGAGAGAAAGAGAGAGACAGGGACTGTGAGGGAGAGAAGGAGAGGAAGAGAAAGAGAAAGTAGCCAAATGGGATGGGGGGAGCTGGGATGCTGGGAGTCTCCTCCCCCCCCTTCCCTCCCTTTGGGCGCTCCCAACTCGAGTTCTGCTTGGCGATCCAGCGGGGAGAGACTGGCGGAGCTCTGGTGGCCCCTCAAGAGAAGCAGCGGAGGTTGCGGAGAGTCCTCCCCCCCTTCCCACCCCATCCCCGAAGGAGGCACTCAGGTTGCTCTCTCTCTCCCTCTCTCTACTAAGGGAAAGGGGGGGGAGGAGGCTCCTCTAAGTGGACTGTCCAGCCCCCCCTCCCCAAATTCCCTCCCTCCCTTCCTATAGGGGAGGTGGGGGTGGGTGGGAAGAAGAAGAAGAAGGGGGGGGCTGCAAAGTTTCTCAGTTGGAGGGAGGGAGGGGGCTGCACTTCCGCCCCCCCCATGATTCCCCCCCCTCTCTTCTCCGGACAAAAGCCCCCCCCCCCATTTCTGGCCTCAAGAGGGGGAAGGAGAGCGAAGTTTGGGCAGTCCGAAAGGAATTGGGGGGGTGGGGTTGGGGGAGGGCAGAGGAGGGGGGGGGCGAGCGGGTTGGGCTAGCTGACCTCTTTGGACTGGTGGGTCTGTAGAATGGGCTGGGAAGGAGGAGACTTCCTCCTTTTGAGTTGTTCGCTTTGCCCTCCCTTTTTCTTTCCTTCCTCCCCTCCCTCCCTCCTTCCTTCTTTCCTTCCCTCCTTTTCTCCTTTCCTAGCTCCTTCCCTTCCCTTCCTCCTTTCCTTTCCTTCTTTCCTCCTTTCCCTTTCCTTTCCTTCTTTCCTCCTTTCCTTTCCTCCTTTCCCTTCCTCCTTTCCTTTCCTCCTTTCCTTCTTTCCTCCTTTCCTTTCCTTCTTTCTTTCTTTCCTTTCCTTCTTTCCTCCTTTTCCTTTCCTTTCCTTCATTCCACCTTTCCTTCTTTCCTCCTTTCCTTTCCTTTCCTTCATTCCTCCTTTCCTTTCCTTTCCTTTCCTTTCCTTTCCTTTCCTTTCCTTTCCTCCTTTCCCTTCCCTTCCTCCTTTCCTTTCCTTTCCTTTCCTTCTTTCCTTCTTTCCTTTCCTTTCCTTTCCTTTCCTTCTTTCCTCCTTTCCTCCTGTCCGTTCTAGCAGGAGGAGGGGGGAAGGATGCCGTGCTAGGAGGAGACTCTATGGTGGTGGAGGGAACCAGCCTTCTGGACAGCAGAAGACAAACAAAAAGAATGCCATGCTAGGAGGAGACTCTATGGTGGGAGGGGAACCATATTTCCAGATAGCAGAAGAAACAACAACAACAAAAAAAGGATGCCGGGCTAGGAGGAGACTCTGTGGTGGAGGACCTGGACTTCCGATCAGCTCCAGAATTGAATGGGGGGGAGGGGGGGCCTTCCGGTTTGGACCTGAGTGGCTCTTGGGATATCTAAGATGGCCGACCATTCCAGACAAAATGGCTGCCCTGTCTCCTCTCTGACTTGCTCCTTGCTTCTCTTTCAGGGGCCCATGGAGGACCACGGAGGGGCCGAAGCCATGGAAGACGGTGAGGGGCACCACAGGGGACGGTTTGTCTCGGGGAGTGACTGTTGAAGCATAGCATGGAACAGGAAGGGACCTTGCAGGTCATCTAGTCTGGCCCCCTGCTTGAGCACGAGACCCCTACCGAATCATAGAATCTTGGAAAGGAACTTCAGATGTCTTCTAGCCCGACCCCCCCTCCCCTGGCTCGAGCAGGAGACAGAATGGGAGGACAGAATGAGGGAGGGGGACCATGGAGGTCATCTAGCCCAGCCCCCTGCCCAAAGCAGAAGACCCAATACCATTTCAGACCAAGTGGCTCTCCGGTCTATTCTTAAAAGAGATGGGAGAGCCACAACTTCTATTGGCAAGCCGTACCACTGGTTAATTCTCCTCACTTTCTATCTATCTATCTATCTATCTATCTATCTATCTATCTATCTATCTATCTATCTATCTATCTATCTATCTATCCATCCATACAACCTACACTTCGCCCTAACGCCGTCTCCCTGTCTTTTCAAACTCCCAGGGGACGATGCCGAACTCCGGCTCATCCTGGTCGGGAAATCCGGAAGTGGGAAGAGCGCCACGGGCAACACCATCCTCAGCCGACCAGCATTTGAGTCCCTCTTGGCGGCCAAGACCACCACCCTTGAGTGTCAAAGGGCGCAGGGAACCTGGAATGGGAAGACAATTTCCGTCCTTGACACGCCCGCTCTGTTCGACGCCGAAAAGACGGAGACCTCCCTGGAAAAGCAGCTCGAAAGCTGCCGTCAGATGTGCCACACTGGTCTCCACGCCTTCATTTTGGTCAACCAGGTGGGGAGCTTCACCACCGCCAACGACGCTGCCGCCAAGCAGGTCTGGAAACTCTTCGGGGACGAGTCCGCCTCCCGGACCATCATCCTGTTCACCCGCAAGGAGGACTTGGGAGGGGACGACCTGCAGACATGCATCGACCAGGACGAGAACAAACCCCTGTGTAAGCTGATGAAGAAGTGCAACCGTCGCTTGTGCGGATTCAACAACAAGGCCGAGGGAGATGAGCGGGAGGAGCAGGTCAACAAGCTGATGAGGATGGTGGAGGAGATCACCGCGGAGAATCAAGGGGAGCCGTATGTCATCCCGGAAGGTCCTGAAAAATCAAACCAGCATTTATCTATCTTTATCTCTATCTCTATCAATCTCTATCTCCATCTGTTTATCTATCAGATATCTATATATCAATATCTATCCATCCATCCATTCATCCATCTACCTATCTCTTTATTTCTATCTCTATCTCTCATCTCTATCTGTCTATCTCTGTGTATCTAGCTAACACATCTATCTCTATCCATCTATCTTTCTATCTATCTTTCTATCCGTCTCTATCATCTATCTTTATCTCTATCAATCTCTGTCTCCATCTATCTATTTATCTATGTCTGTCTGTCTCTGTATCTATGTATTATCTATATCTCTGTCCATCTCTATTTATATCTGTTTGTCCATCCATCCATTCATTCATCTCTTTATCTCTATCTCTAATCTCTATCCATCTATTTATTATCTGTCTATCTAGCTAACACTATATCTGTGCATCTCTCTCTATCCATCTATCTTTATCTATCTATATCATCTATCTGTCTTTTTCTGTTTAGCTATATCTGTCTGTCTATCTAATCTATCTATTTACTTATCTATATCTGTATCCATCTCTATCTCTATACCTCTATCTATCTATCTATCTATCTATCTATCTATCTATCTATCTATCTATCTATCTATCTATCTATCTACTTATCTATATCTATCTATCTCTATCTCAATACATCTCTCTCTCTCTCTCTCTCTCTCTCTCTCTCTCTCTCTCTATATATATATATATATATATATATATATATATATATATATATATATATTATCCATCCATCATCTCTCATCTACATCATCTGTCTATCTATATCATCTTCTATCATCTATCTATATTATCTATCATCTTTATGTATCTCTCAATCCATCATTATCCATCCATCAATCATCTATTTATCTAATCTATTATCTATCAATCATCAACATCATGTCTTGTCTGTCGACCTACCTACCTACCTACATTACCTATATATCCATCCATCATCTATCATCAATATCAACCATCCATCATCTATCTATCTATCTGTCTGTCTGTCTATCTATCCATCTCTATCTCTATACATCTATCCGTCTGTCTGTCTGTCTGTCTGTCTGTCTATCTCTCTCTCTCTCTCTCTCTCTCTCTCTCTCTCTCTCTCTCTCTCTCTCTCTCTCTCTTTATCATTTATCTACCTACGTATCATCTGTCATTTCTCTCTCTCTCTCTTTCTCTCTCCATCTCTCTATCTTTTATCTACCTATGTATCATCTATCATTTCTCTCTCTCTCTCTTTCTCTCTATCTCCATCTCTCTATCATTTATCTACCTTGTTAAGCCTGGTTTCCCCAACCAGGGTTAGGGAGACAAGCTAAACAGAATGTGCAGCTTAGTCAGATAGGCACACAGATAAATGAGTGAGCTAAGCTTGTTTGTTTATTAACATACAGTAAAAATGACAGATACGCTTGTGCTATCAAATATATAGTTTATTCCATTATGAGTTCATAGCATAGTCAAAATAACAGTCCAATAGTCATGTATCATTTAGTCAGTCCATTCAGGGATATTCAGTTAGCAAAGTCCATGTAGAAATATCCTATGTCAATTCACTTACAAGTCTGTCCTTTGTTTTCTCTCCCGTTCGAGCAATGCAGTCTTGTTTCTTTGCAGTAATCAGGAATCATCAGAGAGATAGCAAGCTGCAGCCTTGCTTCTTTTAAAGTGCTTTCACAACCACTCCCTTAATTACTATCCCACAGTTAAAGTTGCAGACACTTTAACATACAAACTATGATTACATATTATTATTTACCTGAACCAGTTAGGGTAAAACAATGTTATCCCTAACATACCTATCCATCCATAATTACCTATCCGATCATCCATCTCTCTATCTGTCCATCCATCCATCTATAGTTATGTATCCTATCCTCCATCTGTGTCTCTCCCCCACCCATCCACCTATCTCTATTTCTATTTTCTCCCTCTCTGGCTATCTATCCATCTCTCTCTCTCTCTCCTTCGCTTCTTCCATCCCCCCCACTTTCTCTGTCAACAACTGAATCCATGCCCTGAATTCCATTGAGCGGTGTAACTACACTCCGCCCTAACGCCGTCTCCCTGTCTCTTCCAACTCCCAGGGGACGATGCTGAACTCCGGCTCATCCTGGTTGGAAAGTCGGGTGGCGGGAAGAGTGCGACGGGCAACACCATCCTCCGCCGACTGGCGTTCGAGTCCCTCTTGGCGGCCAAGACCACCACCCTTGAGTGTCAAAGGGCGCAGGGAACCTGGAATGGGAAGACAATTTCCGTCCTCGACACGCCTGCTCTGTTCGATGCCGAAAAGACGGAGACCTCCCTGGAAAAGCAGCTCGAAAGCTGCCGTCAGATGTGCCGCACCGGTCTCCACGCCTTCCTTTTGGTCACCCAGGTGGGGCGCTTCACTGCCGAAGATGCGGCCGCCGCCAAGCACG